>JAOXNR010052163.1:0-17362 GCA_028571225.1 Parsonsia alboflavescens | reverse complement strand
AGAATAGAAATAAACTATTCTAAGGACATTACATAATTTATTTAATAAAACGCAGATATAAAAGTAAATTATATAATTATATAAATAGCATCATAATACAAAGATATGCCAACTAAGTAAAATCATCATATGTTCTTAGGGCATATTCAACATAAGGACCTTTCCAAGCCCAATAACGACCTCAACAATTCAGACTAAACAAAGCATAGTTTTAAAGCTAAGTTTTTTAAGGCTTATATGGATGTCATGCCTATGTTCTATATTATTTGCCCTAGTGCCAAGGCTTATATGGATGTTATGCCTATGTTATCTGCTATTATGCCAAAACAAGTTTAAATACATTGAGCAAGTACTGAAAAGATCACAATTGAAAGGCAAGTGTGAAACTGAAAGCATTGGCAAAAGGAATGAAGCAGTTATGTATAAGAACACAGTAGGCCACAAACAGACCCCTGTGGAACCATTCAATATGTGCGTAGAAAAAAAAGAGTTAGAAGGTCCTATTCTATTACAAAATCGCCCCGGTCGACTACAAAGACGAGTAAGACCTCAAGCTCGAGATCTCTATTGGTGAGCCTAGAGAAGGATTCCTAAGCATCTCGGTTGTCTCAACTTTGCATCAGGAAGCAGCTCGAGTCCTGTGAACCACGGACAACCTATCCCCGACATGGCTTGACGTTGCCCCATCATGGCCCGGTCCCCTTCCACCATGGCTTGACCTTGCCCTGTCATGGCCCGATCCCTTTCCACCATGGCTCGGCCCTCCTCTACCCTATCGGGAAGCAGCACGAATCCTACGACCACCCCGGTTCGAGGGAACAGAAGGCCCAACAGGAGCAGTAGGATCCTCAAGGGCTGGAGTTGGAGCAAATCCCACAGACGAGGAAACTGTATTGAGGTTGGCAGCACCTAGTTCAAAGAACCACTCAGCCCCGGGTCCGTTGAGGTCAGTTCAAAGAGCCAGTAGGAGTCCCTCAGCACTGTCAAGAGGAAAAGAGAAAACCTTTAGTGCAAAAAAAAAAAAAAGAAAAAAAAAGAAGAAGAAGGTTTTGGAGAACTGCTTACTGGAATAGGTAATTCTCAGGCCCATCCTGACCTCGGGGAGGTTGCATAGCACGTTTCTTCCCAAGCCAGCAGCATTAAGGAAGGACCTCGACTAGACCTAGGAAGTGCACCCAACCTTAGGCCTGTTGGAAGTAGCTAATGCCAGCAGGAAAAACTAATGCTGATTTAAGCCGAGGGGCAGGAAGGGAAGCTCGTTGTAGAAGATTCGGTTCAAATTCCAATCCGAATACCTCTCCACCAGGGTCGGTAAAAGACAGGCGAAAAAGAAGTGGGATCCCCATTCCCCCACTGGAAACGGGAAAGGGCCCACTAACTAGTGTCGAGGAACCAACTTGAGGTACCCCCTAGAGGAGCTAAAGGTTGATGGAACCTCTAGCTTGAAGAAGCACCAGAAAAGGTTCAGGGACACTGGAATTTTGAAGAGATGACAGGTAGCTATGAAAGCGACTATCATCCGAATAGACTTGGGGACGAATTGAGCCAAGGGCACACCCCAGTAGGAGACTATGTAAAGAAATGAGGGATGAAGGAAGGGGAAAAGAATCCCCTTCCCCCCCCCCCCCCGGAGGCTGGAGCTGTGAAGCGCTATGCCCCCAACATGTTTACTGTAAGGGAGCTTAGCCCCAGTGGCAGCGGCGATGTCATCGGCTTCCACCTCCATCTCTATGCGGATTCCAATGATATCAACGGGATCCAAAGAAGAAGATTGGCAACTGATCCCAACCTCAGTTAGGTTATAAGCCAAACTGGGTATAGGAAGAACCCGAGGGAAGAGGGGGGGATTATAGAAAATCCTATTGTCCAGTTCCTCAAGTTGGGAGGTTGAAGCATTAGAGATGGTAGACATTTTTAGCAGAAAAAATCTCAGTCAAAAACACGGAACAAGTAGAAGCAAAAAGGAGAAGGATGATGTAAAAAATTAAAGAAGTCGCAGAAGAGTTCAAAAGTTTTGAAAGACTTCTAATATAAACGGCTTCAGAGGCTTGTTGAAATTCTGGGTAGAAACCAATGAGCCACAAGCCATTCCTTTTCGCCTAAAGCAAGTGGCACAATCTTTTCGAAAACAAAGAACTCTTCGTCTTCCCTCCAACAAGTTGAAGTGGGTTAATCTCCCTAAATCTGGAGCGAGTCACCGATTCAAAACCCGAAAACACTTTAGCTTCTTCTTAAAATAAAAGCGGGGTGCTTCTTCAAACCTGAAAAGGAGAGACTTTTCAGCTTAGACCGTCCATCAGTTTTCCAGAAAATTGAGGAGATGTATCTTCTTTTTGAAATTACTATTGCGAGGAAACAACACAACCTTTCAAGAGCTGCGACCTCAAGATGGTCACTCTCAATACTTGAAGGTCAGCCTCGCGAGCAATTATGAGAAAACGGCTCGACCCATCAAGGGTCATGACTTAGGGATAGTAACTCTTAAAGCCTAAAAGTCAGACCTATGGCTTGAAGATGGTAACCCTAGATACCTGAAAGTCAGGCCCATGACCTAGAGATGGCAATCCTTAATGCTTGAAGGAAAGGCCTCGCAACCTGGAGATGGCAATCCCTAACACCTGAAGGTCAGACTCGCTACTTGGAGATGGTAATTCTCAATACCTGAAAGTCAGATTGATGGATCCCGAGGTATGAGTGGGTAGGGACCTCCTACCACCGACCTCCTAGACCTAGGGGTCATCGACCTCCAGATGAGTACAACAAAGGCCTTACTAGACCACGACCTATGACCTTGTGAGTCCCAACCCTGCGTGCCTTCCATACCGCGACCATTTGTGTGGAACTCTGCTTGAGGCCGAAAAATAATTCGCCAGCTTGTAGCTTTCAATCAGAGATTGGAATGGAAAGGTACCCCCAAAGCTAGTCGTTACAAGGAATCGGTAGGCTTCATGGCTGCTACAACTTGAAGATGGTAATTTAGGCAGCAAAGACCTTTGAGCTTGCTGGGCGTAAAAGGGGGGTAATGATGGGTACAACTGGTATGGCCCAGATAAGTCAACAGAAACAAGTAGGACCCAAACCAAAGTTAGGCCAAAGGCCCCATGCCTTCAATACCTGAAAGTCAGACTCAAGAAGTCAACGAGGAAAGGTGGCCAGCGACCCGCTACTGCCAACCTTCCAGGTCACCGACCTAGAGGATATTGACCTCCTAAATGAGCTCGAGAGAGGCACCACCAGACCTCGGCTTACAACCTGGTAACCCCCAACTCGTCTCATAAATCTTCCATGCCACGACCAACGGTGCGTGACTCCTAATCACGCCCATGAGCCAAGGATCACTCGACACGACCTCACCAGAAGAGATTTTAAAGATATTCAACATCCATGGGGAGGTTGTGAAGTTGGTCTGAAAGTCGGTTAGCGAGCTCGTAGCTCTCAACAGAGACGTGAATGACAAGATCTCTCGTCCCAGGGAAACTTCATGATTCTAGGAGCAATTGGTAGGCTTCAACAGAATCCCACGATTATCCTAATGGCTTACAGTTACATAATGCAGAGCCTCAATCTAGGAGGTAATGGACTTTCTCTTCTTCTACTTAATCAAAAAACATATAATTGGTCTGGAAAAAGAATGACAAAGGTGCTCTGAACACAACAGTTTTGGGAGAACAGTCTTTACCTATAATTATTTCTCAAAATACTAACTTAGGCATCGAAACTCTTTCCCGGGCGATAGCCCACTCCGATGATAATTTCTCTCATTTTCTCAGGTTGCAGACCGCGGAGCTCCATCAAGGGACCTATGAGGTGACCCGATGCTCACTTCTGAGCCCCATCAGTTACATTTTCTAAGCATTCGAGATTTTCACAATATAACTCATTTTATTCCTAATTATTTTTCATATATAACATTTTATCGATATTAAAGTAAAAGTTTTTTTCAAAGGTCCTTATTAAAAAAGAACATCGAAAATGAATGAGAAAAAAATATTTTATAAAGAAAAAGTAGAAACAATAATAAAAGAATTGATAAAAATTATAAAGAATTCACTTATAAAAATAATAAGAAAAGTAATACTAAATTATTCATAATTAGGGACCGAAGAAATATTTTGCCCATGACGAACTGAGGAATCCAAACAAGAATAAGAATTTCAATTATTAAAGTGGAAAGCATATTCAAACAATTTAAGCAAACAAACCAACATCACATCATGCGTTACGGTTTGAACTTTGAAACTTCGTAGGGACGTGAAGCACAGTCACAAAGCCAGGCGCGTGGACATAAAAAGTCAAGTCACCGGCAACTGACAATGCAAGTAATTTATTCAAGCCGTATAGGCCGTACAGATAAGATGGCCCAATATTTATTGGTTCTTGGTATTATGGATTCAGATTCAGGTACTTGAGCTGTGATCCTCTGCGACGAAGTCACTCCCCTGTCCCTTTTTTTCACAAAAGATATTAAAGGAATATTGACCTTTCCGCTCCAATAAATTTATGTTTGACAAGTTGTCTTATTTATTTAGAACTTTTAGTTTATATAGTCGCATATATTTATTTGAAAGTATAATAGTCTCACACTTTTTCATGATTGATCGAAATTAGGAATATGAATAAATAGAGCTTTTTTTCAAGTTGGATGAGTCGAGTTCAAACTTGTTTGACTCGAGCTTGAATCAAGCCAAGTCAAGTCAAGTTGAGCCGAGTCGAATAGAGGTCCAAAATTCAATCGAGTTGAATCAAGCCGAGTCAAGTCAAATTGAGCTCTATCTTTTGGGCAAGCTCGACTCAATTGCACCCTCAATCAAAATGATCCAAATCACTACTTGTTGACTATTCCAATAGCGGAACAAGTCACTTTTACGTCACATTTGGGATTTATGGCTAATATTTTCATTTCCTCTCTTCTCACCCAAGCCAACAACCCCTCTCAATATTATAATACAAAACATTAAAAATAAAGGGTTAAAAAAAGAAATGGGTATAACCCAACTTAATGGAATTAATCAATTTCAATCCAACGAGGCAAATCAATTTCACTCCTCACCCAAATCACTCCTACCTAAATGTAAACCCTAACCTTTAAGAAATTGACCACTGCATTATTGAAGATCGTTAGAGGGGAGGTAACAAAACTTTCAAGTGCACAAAAAAGAAGATGGATAAAGACTCCAAATCAGGTATGTGTTTCCAAATTTGAAGCTTTTGCTGTTAGATTATAGAGAACTTTGTTTTCGTAATCGTTTATGGTCGGTTTAGTAGGATTTCTTTTTCTGTCAGCTATGATTTGTGCGAGTTTGTTATTTCATAAAAGGAATTAAAAAGGTTCAAGTTTTTAAACATCTATGGCCAACTAATTGGCAACTATCCTCTCCACGCCGAAATGGATATCCCAAGTTGACAATGTATACTTAAATTCATTCTTATCAATACGTTTATGACCTTGCATATTCCTGATGTGGGATTGGGGTATCGTATTTACCCCCTCTTAAATACCTAGCATCCTCACTAGGCCCAAATGTTAGTCCAAAATCATAACCATGCTTTGATACCTACTGTCACACCTCGAACCATTGGGCCTGAAACATGACTATGGGTCTGGAAGCAAACTCGCCCAAATACTTGAAAGTCATCCTCGTTACATCAAAATGGATATCTCAAGTTGACAATGGGTGTACTTAGATCCATCCTTATCAATACATCCATGACTTTACATATTCCCGATCCGCTTCAATGCCCAAATCGCGTTTCGAGTCCAGGGATCCGTGGCGTGACACTTTGATTATGAATATTTTGATTTTTGAATTGGTTGTCTGTCTAAATCATGCACCTCATATGGTCCCTAGAATGAGTATTTGCTTTAAGTCATACAACCTTATTATTTAAGAATATTGAACACATGATAAAATTTTACTTTTATCCTTTGAAAATTATTTATCAGGTAAAACGTATACTTTTTGGCTAACTAATGGTTCTTGATTTGTTTGATTAGATGCAATGGGGTCCAGAAAGGGTTGGACCGATCACCTCGCAGATCCTGATGGAGCTCTTTCGTCAGCAGCCTGAGACGATAAGAAAAAGTAGGTCATCAAAGTGGGCTGTCGCCTTGGCTCTGATGCCTAAGTCAGTATTTCCGAAGAGGATTCCGGTAAAGACCGTTCTTCATTGCCTAGTCACTTACTTCTCTTTTTTTAGATTGACTGGGTGTTTAGATTAAGTAGAGAGAGAAAATCAGTTACCTCCTGGAATTGGGCTCTCCATTATGTAACAGTAGGCAATTATTATAATCGTGGGATTTAGTCAAATCACACCAGTTGCTCCCAGGATCTCGGAGTTTCCCTGGGATGAGAGATCTTGCCATTCTGGTCTCTGTAAAAGCTACGAGCTTGCTAGCCAACCTTCAGAGCAACTACGCGACCTCCCCATGGACGCTGAGAAACTCGAACATCTCTTTTGTTGAGATCGTGCCGAGTGATCCCTGGCTCCTTGGAGTGACTAGGAGTAGCGCACCTGTAGTCGTGGTATGGAAGATTTATGATTCAGATCGGAGCTTGCCAGGTCGAAGTTGGGGTCTAGCAAGACCTCTGCTTGAGTTCATTTAGGAGGTCTGTGACGTGGAAGGCCGATGGTGGCGAGTTGCTTGCCCATGTGTCCTCGTTGACTCTGTGAGTCTGACTTTCAGGTATTAAAGGCATGTAGCCCATTTGGGTTGACCTTAGTTCGGGTCCTGCCCATTTGGGTTGACTAGTCCGGGCCATGCCCGTTTCACCCATCATTACCCCCTTTTAGGCCCGGCGAGCTCCTTGGTCGTTGGTGCCTAAATTACCATCTTCAAGTGATTGTTACTACTGGGTCTGCCGATTCCTTGCAGTAGCTAACTTCTGAGGTACCTTTTCATTCGTGTCTCTAGTCGAGAGTTACAAGCTGGCTTTATAATTTTTCGACTTCAAGTACAGTTGTGCACACCTGGTCACGACATGAAAGGTACATGAGCAAGGCCGGAACTCACAAGGTCATAGGTCGTGGTCTAGTGCGGAATTGTTATGCTCATTTGAAGGTTCGTGACCTCGGGGTCCGTGACCCGTGCGGTCGGTGGTAGAAATTCCTTGCCCACTCACACCTCGGGACTTGCCAACATGACCTTCGGGTATTATAGATTACCGTCTATAGGTCGCGAGTCTGGCCTTTAGGCATTGAGGATCACCATCTTGAGGCTGGGAGCCCTTCCTTCAAGTATTACCAGCTTCAGGCTACGAGGTTTGACTTTCAGGTATTAAAAGTTACCATCTCCAAGTCTTTGATCTGGCTTTCAAGTATTCAAGGGCTACCATCTCTAAGCCGCGATCTTTGGATCAATTTTCTTGCAACTGTTTTGCAGGGCTGACCTTCAGGTATTTTAAGGATTACCATATTGAGGTCACAGCTCTTAGTAAAACGACACCGTTTTCTCGGAACGACTATCTCCGTAAAAGGGCGCATTCCTTTGTTTCTGGAAGCTTGGTGGGAGATCACTATTGGAGGATTGAGAGAACACCATTGAAGAAGGTTCCCCTAGAGAATCTCAGCATTCTTCTCAAGCTGAGTCCATCAACAAGTACTGTTAAGACGATGGCTTTGTGGGCTGACCAGCGTGTTAAATCCAAGAAGGAGAGGTTGGCCAAGAGGAGAACATCAATCAGTAAGGAGGAGGCATCTGCTATCAAATCTATGGGAAGATCTTTGAAGATTACCTGGTTCGGGTTTTGGCGGCTCCGACCCCTATCATGTTTTTAAGAAGAGTTGCGCTTTTTCTTCTTTTTATTGTGCAAGGAAGTTGGAACGAGTTCTGTTTTTGAACCAACAACCTGCCCTGAATATTTGAAAATGACCCATATTAGAAGGCCAAAGGTTGACCTGCGCCAACTCTCTGTTGAGAAGCTGAGGAGTTTTTAACTTTGAAGAATTTATTGTATCTTTCTTCTTCATCATTTATTTTTTCTGAGTTATCTTCTATCTCTCTACGATTCCTTGCACCAGGTCCTTTCTTTGCTCTTCTGAGCTTTCATCTAAACCTTCTTGGTTACCATGGTGACGCAGAACAAGTAGACGAGCAAGATCAAGATTGTTTAATAATTTTATTTCCTTAATTGGATAGAATTTTATTTAGAAACTTGTTTTATTATTTTTTTTGTTTCCTTCCTGATTTTTATTTTCTAATTAGGAACACAGAACTTAGCTATTAGTAGTTTACTTGGTTTCTATTTCCTAGTCTAATTGGGAACATAGAACTTCTAGCATTATAAATAAGGATGAATGCCTAAGAGCTAGGAATTGAATCTGCTATCAACCACATTTTCAGAGTTTTATCTATTTCCTTGTGAACTCGAGGTTTTGTTATTTCTTTCTTCGTCCTTTAACTACTTTAGCTTGAAGTTTGATTATAGGAGAAGAACCCAATTTTTTTTGTTGTTTTGACCTCTGACGAGTTCAAAAGTTAGATTATTGAAAAGCCTCAAACTTTGACGGGTTATCCAAAGTTTGAGTTTCCAGAAGTTGTTTTTTCGAAATTGTTCCCATCGCATTGTTCATCGGGGGTACTGTTCACCGTCATTATTCTGGCATACTGTTCACCATCATTATTCTGGCATATTGTTCACCCTTTTTTACTATTCATCGCATATACTGTTCATCTGAACTAAAAGTTGCGATTTTTCTTGAGTTCCTGTTATTAGATTTTTTACAGAATTCCTTAATCCTCAACCCACCATATCCGCCTGCTTCAATTGGTATCAGAGCGAAGATCCACGATGTTTGGAGGGAGTCTTGTACAAACCCTAGCCACCATGCAACTGGATAGGGAAGAACGATGGCGCGAGATGCAGTTGAAGCAAGAAATTAGGGATAGGTGGATACAGCTATCCAACAACCAGCCGATTAGCTTGAACCAGTCGGTAGACACAATGGAGAAGATGAAGATGGCAAGGAGGAACAAGAGCCGCCACAAAGGGAGCTATTTTAGAGGGGTGTTCCGAGAGACCAGGAATGGGAACCAAGCTTTCTGCATCACCAAAAATCTACATTGGCTCAAGAATTCACCTCACTCTATCCCCTCTATTGGCAAGCACCTCTACTTGAAAAAGGGGCCATTTTGGACTATTCTATAGCGCTAGAGTATAAGGGTCCTCATGTCACTTATGAGCTTCCACTCTAGCCGCATCAGTTGCAGAATCCTTTTTAGAGTCTAGAAGATCTGCTGTTGTTGATGTTCCTCCTGTGATAGTACCTATCCCTTTGCCAGTATCTCGTATAGCTAGGGTGACAAGTCCACTTGATCAGAGTCCAAGACTATAAGGGAGTTCAGAGTTTGCAGTGTTTGTTTTGCAGGATCCCGATCTTTCTTCTGCTTCCCCTTCAACATCACCCTGTGTCTGTACATAATCCTTCAAATGTTGCTCCAAAACAATCAGCTAATGAAGGAAGGAGAACACAAATGGTTACCTTCAATACCCTTGAAAGATCTGAGAAGAAAATAGTAGAGTCGGAAAAGCAGGTTTTCCCTGAGTATGTTGTTGTCTCCAAGGAAAAGAAGAAGAAAAAGAAAAGAGTCTGTTATAGATGTGAAAAGATATCGTATGCGGCATACAAGGAATGATGGAGATCAAGGAGATAATTCATGGAAGATCTCATATGAAGATGCTTATGGAATAAAGGAGTTTATGTACAAGAGCTTATATTTCAAATACAAGGTTGGAAGATCAAGAATGAAGAAAGACTTGTTGGAGCTTGAAGATAATATTAATAATGATTGGTGGTTCCTAAAAGAAAGGGTACTTTGCGCTTGACTAAGGACGCAAACAAGAAGGCTGAGATTGACTGCAAACGGGGGAAAGGAACTAAAAGCGGATGCCCCCAAATAACAGTCGCCTGGAATACGCCACGGGTCGTATTCCCCTGAGGGTTACTTGTCAGCCCATAGGAAGTAGGCATGTCGGGTGAAGACGGTGGCTCCATACTGGTACTAATGGAGTTGTGCGGACTTTGATTACTTACCGGATTGAGCATTTTGTTAAGACCTTAGGGGATAAGAAAAAATAATAAGGTATGGGCTAAAAGGGGATAGAGAAATCATCCAAACTTCCGATGGAATCAAGGAGGAAATTTAGCTCAAATCCAAAACCAACCTTTGAGAAATCCTCCCAGTTTTTACCAAGTCAATCCCCAAGGTCCTCTAGATGATCCCAATCATTCACAATCTACCCCATCCAATTCTACTTTGGAAGAGATGATGAAAGCCTTAATGGCAAATACCATGGCCTTCCAGAAAAATACTCAAACTAGCATTCAAAGCCTTGAAAGAGAAATGGGACAACTTGCCTCCAAAGTAAACCAGCTCAAATCCCAAGGATCTAAGAGCCTACCTTCACAATCCATCAATCCTCTTCAAAATGCTAGTGCCATGACTTTAAGGAGCAATAAGGAATTGCAAGATCCTCCATTGAAGCAAAGTGCAATTGATGAAGAAGAACTGATTATTGTAGAGAAACCATCTTAGGATTCTTATCCTAAGGAAGAAGAGAAAAAGGGAGAAACTCAACCCTTCAAGGCATGTCCCCCTTTTACTTCACGTATTGCAGGAAATAAGGAAAAGGAGATGGAAAAGTATATTTTTGAGACATTCCACAAGGTGGAAGTCAGCATCCCACTCTTAGATGCAATCAAGAAAATTCCAATTTATGTAAAGTTCTTGAATGAATTGTGCACAAACAAGAAAAGACTAAGAAGGGATGAAAAGGTAAGTGTAAGGGAGAATGTTTCAGTAGTTCTTTAAAAGAAACTCCCCTAAAAGCAAAAAGATCCAGGTATGTTTACTATTCCATGCATAATTGGCAATGTTTGTATAGTAGGATGCATGCTAGATCTAGGAGCATTAATAAATGTCATGCCATTGTCTGTCTACATTTCTCTTAATCTTGGACCTTTAAAGCATACTAGAGTAGTCATTCAACTTGCTGATAGTTCTTTTGCATATCCTGAAGGAGTTATTGAAGATGTTTTGGTTAAAGTAAATAACTTAGTTTTTCCTGTAGATTTTTATGTCCTAAAAACAAATGAAGGTAATAATTTCTCTTCTACTCATTCTTCGATTCTTTTAGGAAGACCATTCTTGAAAACTACAAAAACTAAGATAGATATGCATGATGGGACTTTATCTATGGAATTTTATGGTGAGAAAATCTCTTTCAATATCTTTGATGCCATGAAATACCATTCTGATGACTGCTCTGTGTCTATGCTAGATATTGTAGATCCTTTGGTTGATGAGATGTATGAGCTGTCTAATCACGAATTAATGCATGCCATTCTTTCTCATAGCATTGATGAAGAAAACATGGATGCATTATCTTTGAATATGGACCAAGACATAATTGACATTGTGAATGACTTGTCTACATGTGCTATTTCTAATCTTAAGCCTCAATTTCTTATTTCTGAAGATAAGTTGAAACCTTCTATTGAATGTCCCCCTTTACTTGACTTGAAGCCCTTGACTTCTTATCTTAAATATGCTTATTTAGGTAAGGGGAACTCATTACCTTTCATAATTGTTAGTAATTTGACTAATGATCAAGAAGGGAAATGAGTTAATATTCTTAGGAATAATGTAACCGTAATTGGTTGGACATTGGCTGATATTAAGGGAATTAGTCCATCTACATTTATGCATCATATTTTGTTGGAAGATGAGGCTAAACCTTGCAGGGACTCACAGAGAAGGTTGAATCCACCTATGCTAGAAGTTGTTAAGCTAGAAGTAACAAAGCTTCTTGATGCAGGTATCATCTATCCTATAATTGATTCTCAATGGGTAAGTCTTGTGCATGTAGTTCCTAGGAAATCTAGAATAACTGTTATTGAGAATGATGAAGGTGAAATGGTACTAACTAGGGTTCAAAATGGATGGCATGTTTGTATTGATTATAGGAAATTGAATGCATCTATTGGGAAAGATCGTTTTCCCTTTCTCTTCATTGATCAAATATTGGAACATCTAGCAGGGAAATCTCATTACTGTTTTCTAGATGGTTTTTTGGGATATTTTCATATTGCAATTACCCTTGAGGATCAAGCTAAAACCGCATTTAGATCTCCATTTGGAACTTTTGCATGTAGAAGAATGTCTTTTAGATTGTGCAATGTGCCTGCTACTTTTCAAAGATGCATAATGTCTATTTTCTCTGATTATGTCACTAATATCATTGAAGTTTTTATGGATGATTTTACATTTTATGGAGAAACTTTTGATGCATGTCTAGAGAATTTAGACCTTATTCTTAAAAGATGTGTTCAATCTAACGTTGTGTTGAAGTTTGAAAAGTGTAACTTTATGGTGGAACAAGGCATTGTTTTCAGACATGTGGTTTCAGCAAAAAGACATGAAGTTGACAAAGCAAATGTAGTTGTAATCAAATCTCTTCCTTTTCCTTCTAATTTAAAAGAGGTAAGAGGTTTTCTTGGTCATGCTGGTTTTTATGGAAGGTTTATAAAAGGCTTTTCTAAAATTTCTCAACCTTTGTGTCTACTTCTCCAAACAGATGTTACTTTTGATTTTAATGATGCTTGCAAGAATGCTTTTTATGTTTTAAAGGAAAGTTTAATTTTTGCACCTCTTATCCAACCACCCAACTGGGATTTGCCTTTTGAGATATTGTGTGATGCTAGTGATAAAGCAGTTGGAGCTGTTTTAGGTCAAAGGAATTTACAAGGTGCCATATGTGATTTACTATGCATTAAGGACATTGGATGCAAATCAATGCAATTACACTACTATGGAAAAGGAGATATTTGCTATTGTTTTTGCATTAGAAAAGTTTCCTTCTTATTTGTTGGGTACTAATGTGATAATTTTTTCTGATCATGCAGCTCTTTAGGTACCTCCTCAAGAAGAAGGAATCTAAGCATAGGTTCCTACATTGGATGTTATTACTTCAAGAATTGACAGTGAGATCAGAGATAAGCAAGGCACTGAGAATTATGTAGCTGATCATCTAAGTAGGCTAACCTAAAAAGGGGAAGTATTTCCAATCTTTGAACTCTTTTCGGAAAAGCATTTATATAAATTTCATGGTTTTCTTCCTTGGTATGCTTATATTGTTAGATATATTGTAACTGGAGAATTGTCATCTGAACTTTCAAGAGCTTAAAAGGATAAGATTAAGAGTGATGTTAAATACTTCTTATGGGATGATCCCTAGTTGTTTAAAATCGATTCTCATAATGCCATTCGTCATTGTATGCCTGATAATGAAATTGCATCTATTTTTCATTTTGTCACACACTTGAAGTAGGAGGTCATTTTGGTCCCAAAAGGACTGCCCCTAAAGTTTTGGAATGTGGTTTCTATTGGCCTAATTTGAATAAAGATGCATATTTTTATGTTAAAGGATGTAGTGGATACCAAAGACTAGGAAACATATCTAGGAGAGATGAGATGCCCCTATCTAATGTTCTTACTCGTGAAACATTTGATTTGTGGGGAATTGATTTCATGGGACCTTTTCCGTCTTCTTTTGGTAATCTTTACATTTTGCTTGCGGTCGACTATGTATCTAAATGCAAAAGTTGTGGTTGGTTTCATAAAAGACAACACTTTTAACAGATTTGGCATCCCTAAGGCTATCATAAGTGATAGAGGAACTCATTTTTGTAATAGGGTTGTTGAAGCTTTGTTTAAACTTTATCATGTTCAAAATAGAGTTTCTACTTCATATCATCCACAAACTAATGGCCAAGCTGAAGTTTCTAATACAGAAATATAGTCCATTCTTGAAAAAGTTATCAATCCTAATAGAAAAGATTTCAATTTACATTTAGCTGATGCTTTATGGGCTATATTACTGCATTCAAAACACCTATTGGCATGTCTCCTTATAGGTTAGTTTATGGTAAAGCCTGTCATCTTCATGTGGAAATTGAACATAAAGCATATTGGGCTATTAAGCAATGTAACTTTGATTTCTCTAATGTTTGTCATCATAGAAGATTGCAAATTCATAAACTTGAAGTGATAAAGAATGATGCTTATGTTAATGCTTCAATTTTCAAAGAGAAAACAAAAATTTATCATGATAAATTATTTTCTTATAAAGAGTTCTTTGTTGGTCAAAAGGTATTGCTTTATATGTCTAGACTTCAATTATTTCTTGGAAAATTGATGTCAAGGTGGATTGGTCCATTTGTTGTCACTAACGTTTTGCCATATGATGCAGTTGAGGTTTGTAGTCTTGAAACGAGTAAAGTTCTTAGGGTCAGTGGACATCATCTCAAACCATTCTATGAAGGTCTTGAATATCATATAATGACTATAATGGATCTTGAGATGCCATCATATGATAAAAATTAAAAGGAGGCATAATGTTGAGCCAAACTACGTTAACCAAAGGTGCTTTTGGGTGGCAACCCAAGAATAAAATTTTATTAGCTTTATTTCTTATTTTATTTTTATTTAGTAGTTATTTATTCATTTTTATCTGTTTAGGATGTAACCCCATTTTAAATTTTTAGGAAATAATCAAAACGGAATAAAAACGGACGCAGCGCCCAGGGATGCACCAGGTAGGCCATCCGGCACCCAAGACACACACTGTGCAACACCATCCGGTGCCCACGGCAGGCACCGCACGCACCATCCAAAGCAAGACATTGAGTAGGATGACCCACTGGATGCTCTTTGGAATTTTTTAAAAAAACAAATGTTGAGGTCATCCGACACCGGACATAACCCCAAAACCCGATTTTTATTCTTTTTCCCCTTCTTTTCTTTCATTCTTTCCTTCGCAAATTCGAATTCCTCTCTCGATCTCTTATAAAAAATGAAACCCTAACATTCTTTCCCTCTCAATCCTTCATCAAATCTACCATAAACACGATCCAAAATCCTTACCTTCTTCCATTAACTTCATCCCCCATCATCAATCTTCACTTTTCTTTCTCTCTCTTCACCATTCTCACCCCTATTTTTTCCCCAAAAACTTCACATCCGAATTTCACATTGGGAGTACTTGTTAATTCAACCAATTGCTATGGAAGTTTGGTAAATTTGTTTTTTAACCTCTTTTCTATTTTGTTTTATTGGTTTTTGTTAGTTTGTTAATGCTTTTCATTTTATTGTGATTTTTGGAGGCATATGGGCATTTTTTGATTGGAGATTGTTGTGTTGAAGTTGTGGTAGATTCATTGTTATTGCATTATCCTTGTTTTCATATGTTATAGGGAGCTCAAATTTGTTGTTAAGTTCACTTAATTCTTAAAAACATTTAAGTGCACACTAAGTGTTTGTGAATATGTCAGGGAGAGAAAAGAAGTATAGATCATCTAGAAGAGAAGCATTTCCACAACCACCACCTCCCCTATATGATCACACCCTATTTACTTCTTTGGATAATCGAACATGGCTAAAAGAAAGAGCAAATCATTCTTAGATTTTTGAACATACAATTGTTTAACATCCAGAAGCACAACTTGGAATAACATCTAGTTTTTATGTTCTTGGTTTTGAATCTGTCATTAATCCTCCTAACATTTACTATCCTAATTTAGTCGAAGAATTTTATGGTAATATTGCTGATAAATGTGCCGATGACTTGGACACCATTGACACTTATGTTAGGGGATTCATATTCATCTTGATAGATAATTTCTTACTCGAACTTTCCATCTCCCTAATGTAAGTCCTTATCCAGTTCATAATAATGAGAAAGTGTCAACAGATAAGGAGTTTAATTTTAACATTGCAAGACATGTATTAGGGCTAGTTTATTATGCAGTAGGTAAGGAATGACAACGCTCTGCATTTCTTGTTAAACAATTAGATGGAAAACATCACATTGTCACTTAATTGCTTAATCATAATGTTTTTCCAAAAGCTTCGACTTTGAATGAATTGAGTTTTTTGGATGTTTACATTCTTTATCGCATAAAAAATGGATTAGGAAATATTCCTAGAATCTCATTACTTACCATCTTAATCCATAATATGCGTGAGATTGCTCATAGTACTCCTGGAGTTACTAATGCTTTTTTCTACCCATTGTCATTAACCTCTATTTTTCAAGCCTTCCATATACCTCTTGAGAATTTTTTAGGTGTTAAATCCAAAGCCATTATCAAGACAACCACCATGAAGAATCTTAAGTATTCTTGTGGTAGTGATGGTATATGGCCTCGTCAGAGCCGTTCCTACATACACCTTCAAGAGGAGCAACTCTAGGAGGAAGTAGAAATTGAAGCCATGTTACAATTATGACATCCACAAGACGTCCCTTCCTCTTCTGCAGGACCATCCACTTCTAGACTGCACCAATCCACAGGAGCCATGTTGTGTCAAGTCTTTGCCAATCAAGAAGCCATGCAATCCCTGTTTACACAACTTGGGATTCAACTTAATCATCGACTTGATGTTCAGGATGCCTATCTAGATTCTTACGAGGAGCTTCTTTGTGTGCTCTCTTGTAGAGGGTGACTATATCTCCTCCCTCTTGTTATTTTTCTTTTTCTTATGTATCCTTAGTGTCATCGAGGACAATGCCAATTGTAAGTGTGGAGGTGTTGTCTTTTATATGTTTATGTGTTGTTGCATGCTTTTTTTCTCGTTTATGATATTTTAATGTTTAGGATAGTTTATTTTTCATGTTTTGTGGCCAATCATATAATTATTAATCTTTGAATTTGGACATGAGATAGTTGAAACTTTTTGTGTTTGATATTATTGAACTTCTCTTTCATTCTACAACCCTAAAGATCTTTTCGAACTAAATTTCACACAACTTTACTAGTTGAAGCTTGAAAAGCTGATTTTGAATCTTGCTTAACTTTTTAAAAAAACAATTTTTCTCATAAAATCTTCATGAATCTTTTTATGCTAAAGAGAAGGATTGATTGAAAGAGTTGTCTTCATTTTGAATTTTACTTTTAGCCTTATTTTTTTATCACTATAGAACTTGTCTTTACACATGCTTGAGACTAAATCCATAGAAACCTGGTTAACTCAGGGAGGACATAAGGCCTTCTTTGACTTATTTGTGTTTTTCTTTAAGCCTGCCCTTTTACATTATAGTCCTTAGTTCTTATTTAAGTTTAAATGAGAATAGTTTTCTAACTATTTTCTTTGATTTTTTATTTACTTTTCTACCCTATGTTTTAAATGTTTTTACGTGAAGAGTAGCCATGTTCTTTTGAACTTATTTTTACAAGAATTGAATGTTAGATGAAGGGTGGATAATTGAAGAAGAATGAAGGATACAAGGAAAGTTATGAATAAAAGAAAAGAAAATGGGAAATGGTTTGATTTGTAATATATATATATATATATATATATATATAT
>JAOXNR010052162.1:0-17363 GCA_028571225.1 Parsonsia alboflavescens | reverse complement strand
TCTCAACTTTGGCCTTAAATTCTTTAAACATATCAAATGCTTCATCCTTAGTTTTAAGCAAATAAACATGAATATAATGTGAACAGTCATCTATAAATGTGATAAAATATCTTTTACCACCTCCTGTTAATCTACCATTTAATTCACAAATATCTGTATGAATTAATTCTAACAACTTCGATTCACGTTCTGCTTTAGGGGTTTCACATTTATCTAAATAATCACGCTTGCATAGTATATATTTATATTTAGACATATATTTAACCATGAAATAATTTAAATGTCCTTATCTAGAATGCCATAAAATAGATAAATCAACCATATAAACAGAACCAACATCAAGTTCATTAATACTAAGTTTAAACATGTCATCAGGGTATAAAACTTTCCTACACCATTTTTGGTGATCACAAACTTGTCAGATTCTATGATAATCTTAAAGCCTCATTTGCCTAGTAAACTAGCAGTAAGTAAATTCCTCTTCACATCAGGAGCATGATATACATTGACAAGAGTAAGTTTCTACCCTGATGTGAATTTCGGAACCACATTGCCTTTTCCTATCACTTGGACAGGTGCATGATTCCCCATAAAGATTACACATTGTTCGTCAACATAAGTGCTGAACATATCCTTATTGTTGCAGACATGAATAGTCGCACCAGAATCAAGGAACCAATAGATGGTTCTTGCACTTGCTGCACAATTCACTTTAGTAGTCACCATGGACACATAATTATGGTCTTGTTCGACAACCATGTTGGCCTGACTAGTGTTGGCATTAGCCTTCTTTTCTTCAGCAATCTTTATTCTACATTCTTTAATGTAGTGTCCATTCTTTCCACAATGAAAGCAGGCATTATCTTTCTTGTTGTGTCCTTTGAAACTTTTCTTATTAGCTTTAAGTTTGTTTTGATATTTTCCAAACTTGTTTCCAGACTTTCCTACTGCATTAACTTGCAGTTTTACATCAACCTTATTTTCCTTTTGGAACTTTTCTTCCCTCATTTGAGTTTCACATTCAATTTGTATCAAATGTGAGACTCTCTGGTTGTTGGAGAACCTTCTTTCCATAGTTGTTCCAAGAAGGAGGCAATTTGGACAAAATTGCACCAATTTGAAATGCATTAGGAATGACCACTTCCAAGTCTCTTAATTTGGAAAGTAAGATTTGAAGTTCATGGACTTGATCCGTGACTGGCTTGTCATCAGTCATTTTGAAATCAAGGTAGTTCAAAACCAGAAATTTATCTGTACCCTTTTTCTCACTCTGATATTTGGTTTCCAAAGCAATCCATATTTTTCTTGGTGAGTCTTTGGTGGAGTAAAGATCGTATAGACGATCAGTCAATGAATTCAGGATATGATCATGGCACATTTGTTCATCCTTTTCATGATTCTTGCATTTTGCCTGAACTTTGCCAGAGTCCTCTGGTGTTGATTGAGGAAGAGGAGCCAAATTTGGATCTAGAGCATAATAAACCTTCAGTGTAGTCAGGAGAAATCTCATTTTGTCCTTCCACCTTATGAAATTTGTTCCATCAAATTGATTCAACATAACAACATTTTGTTGCTCCAGAATCTTCATTGTAGTATCATTGATGAAAGCCATTTTGAAATTTCCAGAATATTACACTCAAATTGTTAGGAAAATAATTGTCAGAATAATAAACTTTGGCTTTGAGGTGTGAAATTACACTTTCTTGAGTGTAATATTGCTTTACTATCAAAGTAAGTTACCCAGGATACAACAAAACCTTTCTAAAAGAACACTCTGATGGAAGTAGAATGAAAAACGTAAGAATTAATTGCGTAGAAAATAGGAAGAGCAGTCTCATTCATATAATGTCTGAAAAGACATATTTAAGGTATCTCTCCCTTAACAAACTATTCAACAGGATTTAACTTTTGTGTGTAGGAGGAACAGCACTTGGTCAAACAAGCCATGGCTAAATTGACCCATGGCCCTGTGGTGCTCCACGGCCTAAATGGTCTAATAGATGAAAGTTGTATTTGGCATAAATGTATAGCCCATATTCTTTTAGGCTCACGCGTTTGGCACGCGTACTCCCATAGACATTTTGAGGGATCCATATCTTCATCATGACACACATAATACCAAAAAAAAAAAGAAAAAAAGAAAAAAAAATGTAATAAATAAATTTTTAAATCAAACCCCCGCTTGATTTCCAACATTGATCCATGCTTCTTCTAATTACATTATAAACAAATATAAAGATAAAATAATTATCAAAATTAATATTATTCATTCATTTGCAAACTAGACTAGAACATCTATGCCAATTAGCAACTAATAAAGAATAAAAAATAATCACGAAAAATATTTTTAAAAAATAGCATGAAGGAATATTAAATTAAAATAACTCAAATTCATTAAAATAAATTTTGAAGTACACCAAACTAACATCTTAAATTATACTAGTATGAGATCACTCGCGTGGTTTGTGGAAAGATATTAATAGTTGTATAATTATAACAATATTAAATTAAAAATGTAATTATCAAAAGTAATTGTTACTCCTAGAACATCAAAATTTAAACAATTTTGAAAATTTTAAAAACTTAAAATCTAAGATTACTTATGTATAGTTTTCGGTAATGGTATTTTTTTTTAAAAAGAAAAAAAAGACTCGTTTGTATTATATACTAATTTTGCTGCCAATAATAATTTCATTACATTTATATAATTCATATTAGTTCATATAGTTTAGTCAAATAAACACCAGAAATTATTAAAATATTATTGAATAACATTTTAACTCATGATTTGCAATAAGATATATTATATTTTAAAATATTATATAATAATATGTAATTTCATCGTCCAGTCAATTATAAGTTGAATACAGTTTTTCTTCTTATAAATTATTATTATTTTTTTCAAAACACCACTTTTGATAGTTGGGAGTTTGGCGGAATAAAAATGAATGTACAACATTGAAAGGGATGTAATGAACCTTGCGTCATAGAAAGATGGAAATAAATCCATTTCTTATAACTTGTCAAGCTTTGTTAACTTAATGGTAAACAGTAACACTTAATATCAGGAGGTCTCCAGTTCGAGACATAATGAAGGTAGGTGGGGTGTCATTATTGATCCTCGAGGAGAAGGATACAGGAAGGGTTAGAGGAGGAGTGGATGCAAAAAAAAAAACATATATATATATATATAAAAATATATATATATATATATATATATATCTAATTGAAGTCCCTTTGGGATCCCCTAGTGGTGGAGTGGCAAGTGTATAGATGAGACGTTTCGAGTTTGAATCTCACCAATACCTTACTCGTTGAGCCTCATGCACATCCATGGATAGAGGTTGTGGGCTCAAAAAAATTAAAAAAGAAAAAAGAAGGTATCTAATTGTACAGCTAATCTGCAGAAGCCTTTGTATCAGCTTTAATATTGGTAGCAATACAAGCTATTGATGCATACTTCGACTATCTCTTCATCACCAAACAATTTTACAAGTTTCCACATGAACATTGACCATGCTAAAGGGGTGTTTTATTCCAAATCCAGCTATAGTCATAACTGGAAATTGAATCTTCAGCCAGCAAATCCATCATCCAATTAAATCTAAACCTACCATCCGTTGAATTCCTTAACTGATTGGAAACAGGACAGTTCAATAGCACCACATTCCATCCAATTCCTTGCTGCAAATAAATAACCTTTAGTTTAGGAAACTGAAGGTTATTAATCCTACTACATAGCCGTCCGGTTAGCATCCAGTCATTGTACCAAAAGGAGACATTACCTTTTCCCAAAACCACTTCAATGTGATCATCAACTTCAGCCAAAACCTCTTGGATTCTTCTCCAAATAGGTGATCCACGTATGTGTTCCGAGGAATCCACTGAATAATTATATGTAAATCTGAAATTAGTAGCCCACACCACATCTTATATGAAATTGCCTCCACATAAGTATTTAGTGAATGCATACCAAGTCCCCCATCTTCCTGTCTTTTACAAATACGCTTCCAACTATACCAAACATCTCTTATTCCCATTCTCCGTAGAACCCAGAAGAAATTTGAGAAATGATTCTCAATAAATTGGCTCACATGAGCTGGAGTAGAGGTAAAGCCAAAATGTACGGCACCATCGAATTCAAAACAGATTTAATCAAAACCATTTTACCAGCATGGAGAGATATTTTTGTTGCAATCCTGCAATTCTGTTATTACCTCCTGAATAATGTAATGAAAATAAACCACTTTTTTCCTACCTACAAAGAGAGGACAACCAAGGTAGATAGTGGGCATATCTTTCTTAACACAACCAGTTGTCTGCTGAATCATATTCAATCTACTAATAAGGGCATTAGAAGAAGTATATAAAGCACTTTTATTAAAATTCACCTTTTCCGGACACAACTTCATAAAGCACTAAAAAGTTAACCAGGTTATGCAAATTCTTCTTGAGTGACTTGCTAAAGATTATCAAGTCATCTGCAAAACTCAAATGTCAAATATGTAGACCTCTATTAGAGAATAAATGGAAGATTATAATTGATTCATTTCCTTTATACAAACCTTGTACAGCAAGCTCTATTCCTTGTATAGTCTAACTCACATGGTTATACCTTATTTAGCTAGCATTAGAGTTGTATAAAATAAGTACTAAATTGTATAAAAATTTACCGTTGGCTCGTATCGTCTTCTCTCTTCTCTAATTCTCTACATGGTATCAGAGCAGTGATCCTTTCTTTTGGGTGGTCACTGTCCTCTATTCTAAGTATCTCTATTTTTATTATTATTATTTTCCTTTCTTCTTCTCTTTTGTAGCTTTTATTCTCTGTCTTCTTGTCCACACCGTCTTTACTGCTGCTGACCATGTCTACCACCTCTGGCACGAGTCAACCATCAAATGTCTCCAATACTCCTCTATCTTTATCTTCTGGCACCCTTGTATACATCAACGTGTCTGCTCAAGCACCAGTTCGCTTGATCTCCACCAACTATATCTCATGGCATTCTCAATGGTGTTCTCTTCTTCTTGGTTATGATACTATGGGTTATGTTGATGGTACTCTTCTCTACCCCTCTACTCCTGAACAGGATCGTGTGTTTTGGACCTGTCAAGATCATCTTCCTCGCAGTGCACTTATTGCCTCTCTGCATGAATCTTTGGTAACCTTTGTTGCTCGCACGAAGTCGTCTTGTGAAACAGGGGTGAAACTGGAAACCATGTATGCTCAAGCATCTCAAGGACGCATCATGGATTTGTGAGAAGCCTTATTGAAGTCCATCAAAGGCACTAAGAGTATCTCTACTTATATGCAAGACATTTAAGGTATGGTAGACTCTCTGGCTCTTGCAGATGAACCTCTTTGTGATAGTGAAGTTGTTTTTCATATTCTAAATGGCCTGGGTGATGACTACAAAGGGATTTTGGCTGCCATTCATGCAAGGGATTCCTCCATATCCTTTGCTAAACTTCATGACAAGCTTGTGGACTATGAAGTCTTTTTGAAGCGCGATAAACCTCCTGATTTTGATTTTTCTTTTCTTGTCAGTACTAATTATGCCAATCGAGGGGGCAAACCTTTCAAGGGTGCTCCCAAGAGCTCCTCTTTTTCACCATCTAATACTTAGCGCAATGGCTCGCATCCTGTTTGTCAATATTGTGATATTCCTGGTCACAATGTCAAAACATGTTGCAAACTCCAAGTTGCTGTTCCCCGGCTCTTCACATTCGGCTCTGGATTCCATCCTTCTATGAAACCACCCATGTCTCAAGAATCTATTTTGGAGGCCCCACCTCGGCCAGCCTATGCTCCTCCACAGGCTAACTATGCAGCTCCTGGAACACCATCATCAGCGCCCTGGCTTGTTGATTCTGGCACTTCTCACCATATCACAAATCTTCAGAATCTTTCTCTGCATTCTGGCTATGATGGTCCAAAGGATCTCATGATTGGTGACGGTATATGTTTACTTATCACTCACACTGGTTCCACTACTCTTCATCTCCTTCTAAAAATTTTGTTTTGTCTAATGTTCTCTATGCTCCTCAGATTAAACAAAATTTATTATTTGTTTCAAAACTTTGTTCCTCCAATCATGTTTCAGTTGAATTTTACCCTTCTTCTTTTGTTGTTAAATATCTTCACACAGGGGCATGTCTACTAGAAGGCCGGAATAGAGGCGACATCTATGAGTGGCCGTCTCATGCATTTGTGTCTCAGGTTTCACGTATTTCCAATTCAGCAATTCGTTCTTCGAGTCCTGAGGCATCGAGTCAACTTTTGCATAGTCGCCTAGGTTGTGCTTCCTTCCCAGTTTTATTTAATGCTATTTGCAAATTTCATTTACCTTTGCATCTATTAATTCAATTCCTTGTATTTCTTGTAATTCTAATAAAATGCATAAATTGCCTTTTTTCTGTCTCCTCTTTTACTAGTACTTCTCCACTTGAATTAATTTATTCTGATGTCAGGGGTCCTGCTCCCATTCTATCTCAGGATGGTTTTCACTATTATGTTATATTTACTGATCATTTTACAAAATATGTCTAGCTTTATCCCCTACGTAAAAAATATGAAGTTGCCATTATTTTTCCTAAATTTAAATGCCTTGTTGAAAAATACTTTTCTAAACCCATCATTTCATTCTATTCTGACAATGGTGGTGAGTTTATCAAACTTAAATCTTTCTTTTCTCAACATAGCATATCTCATTTTCTTACTCCTCCACATGCTCCTAAACACAATGGCACTTTTGAGGGTAGTCATTTTTATATTGTTCAAACTGGGTTAACTTTGCTAACTCAAGCTTCTCTGCCTTTGTTCTTTTGGTGCTATGCTTTTCGAACAACAGTCTATTTAGTAAATCGTCTACCTGCAAGAACTCTTCATCTGGACAATCCTTTTCACAAGTTGTTTGGTTGCTTATGTTTCCTGTGGTTGAAACAATACACTAATAGCAAACTTGATCCTTGTTCTCTTCCTTGTGTCTTCCTTGGCTACTCCACATCTTAGAGTGCATTTCTTTGTTATGATCCTATTTCTCACAAGCTTTACACCTGTAGGCATGTTAAATTCATTGAAACAGATTTTCCTTTCCAGAATGTTCAACCAGATCTTCCTCGTCCACTCTTATCCAATGTGGCTTCCTAGTCTTTTCCATTGCATGGTCCTCCTCATTTTCTCATTCCCCCGGGTCAATCTGCGTCTTCTCCAATGTCTCATTCTATAGAGTAACATGAGTTGGTGACTGATATCGCTCTTGCTCCCCAAGCAGCACCTCCTACTTCGGCTACTGACAGTGCATGCCTTCCTCCCACTAATCCTGATTTGGTCTTCCAACCTCGATCCATTGTCACTCGCTCTCAAAACAAGATTTTAAACCCAATCCCAAATTTGTTGCCAATACTGGCACTTTTACTGATCCTTCTTGTGAACTTACATCTGTCACTCAAGCTCTTAAACATGAAAAATGGCGATCCTCTATGTCTGAGGAGTATCATGCTCTTCTTTGAAATGGTAATTGGGATCTTGTTTCGACAGCTCCTCATCAGAATGTGGTTGGATGTAAATGGGTTTTTCTAGTAAAACGCAAGTCTGATGGCTCTATTAACAGGTACACAAAGCTCGTCTAGTTGCGAAAGGTTTTCATCAACGACCTGGGCTTGACTATCATGATACATTTAGTCCAGTTGTTAAACCTACCACTATGCAGATTGTTCTTAGCTTAGCATTATCTTCTGGCTGGACCCTTCGACAACTAGATGTTAACAATGCTTTTTTACAAGGTCATCTCCATGAGAAGGTGTGTATGCAAGAACCTCCTGGTTTCATTGACGAAGATCATCCTACTCATGTGTGTCAGCCTCTTAAGGCCATTTATGGTCTCAAACAGCCTCCTCGGGCTTGGTATCATGAGCTCTGCTCTTACTTACTTGTTGTTGGGTTCCTTAATTCCTATTTTGATAGTTCTCTCTTTATTTACTCTCATGGTCACACTACTCTACTTATGCTCGTATATGTTGATGATATCATTGTTACAAGAAACTCTCCCAAAGTGATTGATACATTTGTGCAGCATCTTGGTACTCGGTTTTCCCTTAAGGATCTTGGTCCTCTCATTTATTTTCTTTTCTTAGAGGTTCAATCCTCCAGTTCTGGTATGCTTTTGTCTCAACACAGGTGCATCAAGGATCTCTTGGCCAGCACAAACATGCTTGATGCCAAAGAGGTTTCTACTCCTCTCTCTCTCCTGACACTCCTTTATCTCTTAGTGATGGTACCAATCTTTCAGATGCTACTGAATATTGACAGGTTGTTGGGAGCTTACAATATTTGACTTTCACTTGGCCAAATATTGCCATTGCTGTTAATAAACTCTCCTAGTTCATGTATAAGCTCACTACTTCTCATTGGGTTGCTATTAAGAGAGTGCTTCGTTATCTCAAGGGCACCACTGATCTTGGCATTTTGTTCCACAAACGTTCAACCTTAAAGTTACATGCCTTTTCTAACTCTGATTAGGCTGGTAATCTTGATGATCGTACCTCCACTGGGGCTTATATTCTATTTCTTGGAGGGAATCCTATTTCTTGGAACTCTGAAAAGCAACGATCTGTTGCTCGGTCTTCTACCGAGGCTAAATTTCGCTCTGCATGAAAATTTTCAGGATTTGCTTGTGAAGGATCTTGTTGATAAATACCCTCTGCTTTAGCCACTGAATTAGCATGAATATTCCCCAAAAAGTTGGCATTCCTTTCCTTCAAAGCCACTTTCAGTTGTTTCAGTTTTTTTGATAAAATCTGCATGCCATTCCCGTGCTCTCTATACTCCCAATTATGTTTTACAACATCAATAAAACATTTATGCTTGAACCACATATCCTGAAACCTAAAAACCTTAGGCTTTGTTACCATATCTCTCTTTGCAGTAATCAAAGAGGACAGTGATGAGAGATTGACTTGCAAAAATGATCAACAACTGTGTTGAAAACAACTCACCCAAGAAGAACTTTCCATTGTTCTATCCAACTGCTTCCAGATTGGCGTGTATGTAGATCTGTATCAAGTATACCGATTACCAATATGTGGGAGATCCAACAGACCAGCATTTTCGGTAAACAAATTAAACTCCTCCGTAGGCAATGATGCAGGCGCCATTCCTAAAGAATCATCATGCGTTCAAACCACATTAAAATCTCCTCCCACTAACCATGGACTTGATACCTCATCTGACCACAAACTAAGGGAGTGTTAGAGATGCCTACATTCTGTATGAGAACATTTAACATAAACGAAAGACGAAGAGACACTTTCTCTAGGTAGAGAAGAGGAAGAAAAAGTCACCATCTGCTCTCCATTGTAATGAAGCTCCATATTAATCAGATGACCCCCCAAAACCTAAATCTTTCCATTCTAATTTGCAAAGCAATTATCGAAACCAATTTGATTTGCAATAAAATTTATTCTGTCATGTCCAAGCATATATTCTAAAATTTCCAAAAATAACAAACCATGTTCCATTTTTAATTCACGAAGCTTTGTAACTGCCTACGGACATCCCATTCCGCAAATGTTCCATATCAGACCTTGCAACATTATACTGATTTGGAAGGTTTAGCATCTTGAGGTTGTTTCCTCAATTGAGCCCTTGTTTTCATACTAGAAAATTGTTGCATAGCTGTTGAAGAATTCAGAACTGTAGATGTGCCTGTTATTTCCCCACCTTCACGAATTACCACCCCCAGACCTGAAATAGCAGTTGAACTTACTGTCTGTATCTCTATGAAATCTAAAGCTTCCGGGGCTAGCTCCGCAATCACTATCTCCTTCGAAGATTTTGAGTGAGCAACATGTTCTATAGGGTTTTCTGGTACAACCTCAATTTTTCATAGCATATTCCCCAGCATTAGGGTTTTCCGCAGCAGTCACTTTGGGTCTTGCCCCCCGAAACAGCAGGAACACCATCAATTAATGTTTTCTAAGGTCTCTATATCAGACACGATATCAACATCTTGGATTTTTGCGGTAGGGGGATTAATTCATGTCACGATATCGATATCTTGGTTTTCTGCTATAGGATGATTGATTTCAGGCACGACTTCCGCATCTCGGCTTTCCGCTGGAGCAGAAGTGGTACCTGGTTGCTTTTCCGTTGTCCCCTCAGTTGGAATTTTATCAACCATTGATGTTGATTCTCCATCCCCTTTGCGGGCAATTCGGTTGGGTTTGATTAATCAGTTTCTTCTGAAGCACGTTGAACCCATATTGTTATCAGCTTTGAAGGTCCAGACTTTTGATCAGATTTCTTATTACCATCGTTGCGGGATGAATTAATTTTACACCCGTTTGATCTGTGCCCTGTTTTCATGCATGTCTTGCAGTAAGCCGGGACATCATCCAAAATAATGTTCTGCCAAAAACCCATGTTTCCTTGTTTAATCCAGATGCGAGATGGCAGGTCTTTGAAGAGATCGAGCTCCACACAAATCCTTGTGGCACTGGGTCCCGTCAAATTTGCTGTCGCTTCATCCAACTTGAGAGGGCTTCTGATTATCGACGCCAAGGAGAAAGAATCTCCTTTCTGAAAAGATGTATTGGCAAACCCGGTAGAGAAATCCAAGATGACACCACCAATGGCTCAAAAGAGATATGGAAATCTGGACTCTACTTGAAGATTCGCATCAAGAGTCCTCGTAGTGTCCAAACCCCTTTAAGCCAGAGCCTTATGTAATCCTCTTCCTGGGTAAGTTGTATGAGAATATGCCTCACATCTAGCCATCCTAGTTTAAAATCGCCATTTAAATCAATTGCGTGAAAGTCTTTCCTGATAGTTTCCACGGATGGCTTCACGTGCGTAAATTTTCCGATCAAAGTGTGTCCAAAAGGGACTGCAAACTTCGTGATTTCCACTACAGACATTTTTTGACAGTTGAAATCAGTCATTTTTGAAAGTTTTAACTGTCAAAAAATGCTATATTTTCTGCAGTTGAGAGTGCTGCCATTTTGAGTGTGGGAGGGACTTTTTTGACAGGTTTCCGGAACTGTCCGAAGACCTGCCAGAAAAGTTTCAGGCAGTTTTTTAATCATTTTGTGGCAGTTTTCTATGGTAGAAACAAAAAAAAAAAATCCCTCTGAACAAAGTCATTTTCTGGCAGTTTAAATTTCATTTTCTTGCAATTCTGGGCAAATTCCTTATTTTATAAAAAAATTAATTTATATTTTTCTATAATCAAATTTTCATTTAATTATTTAATAAATATGAAAAATATTATTTATAATAATGATTAAATTAATCAAAGTAAAGTCAAATTAATGAAAAAGCTAATGATTATTTACTTGAGATTCAGAAGTAATAATATATTCATACATTTATAATGAAAATAAATTCACTTTCAAGAGTTTTAGGAAGCGATGTGGGATTGATTATCCATTTTGTATTTTCTGGCAATTTTTTAAATGGCCAAAAAAAATTGCCAGAAAAAAACTTTATTTTTCCGTTGACCCGCCATGAGCCAAAAAATTCAATTCAAACCTCCAGAAAACTTCTTATTTTCCCAATAGTGTCTATGTCTGCCAAGAACGAGAGAAAATCCACCACAAAAAGTAATTTCTTGGCAATTTTTCAAACTACCAAAAACATCCGCAAAAAAATCCCTCTTTTCTTGTAGTGTTCATCAAGTGCCAGCTCTCCTTTGAACGATGATAGGGATTTTACAGAAATCTGAGTTGACGTTGCTGTTGTAAAGAGAGAAGATAAGAACTTGTGTCCCCTTGCCGCAGTGCCAGGCAGAAGCGGATCCTCTGGCGGTGATGTAGCCTTCATGTAGAGTTTAGGGTGGAATGTAGGAAACTTGAGAGAGAAGAAACGAGAGGGAGCTTCTAAAAGACTTGACCTAAATTATTAATTCTATTCTTTATCAATTTTATTTTTTAAAATTATTTGAATACTTTTTTCATTAAAATATTATTATCATTATATTATACAAAGAAGTTGATGAATATGATTTTTTTTTTTTTAAAAAATAAAACCGTCACAAGATGGGGGTTAGGCGGAGACCCCTACCCGTTTATTAAAGAATAGTAAAATGGGCAAAAGCCTTACAAAGCGAATGAAGAGTAGGAGCTCCTTCAAACCTAGCTAAGGTAAAATTCTAGGAAATAATCTAGCTAAAATGGGCAAGTTTTGTGCCTGATTAATGTGATAAAGCTGCCAGTTGGCTTTGTGAATAATCTTACTTACACTACTGGTTTCATTAGAAAAGAAGAATGCACACCTAGCCACCTAAATCTCACGACAAATCAACAAAGGAATAAGTTTTGCCAAAGTACCCAATCGACGGGATTGAATACTCCATTGCTGCAATCTGTCCACCAGCTCCACCGAACCATCAACCACTCCAAAGGCATGACAGTAATGCACCCATACTGCTGTAGCAATCTTGTAGCCTCCAAAAAGATGTTCAATGGATTCTCCTGACTCTTCACAGTGACATCGAGATGCTATGTGAAAGCCGAGATGCAACCGCATGTCATCTGTTGCCAAAAACCTATTGCTTAGCTTCCACATGAATATCGACCATGAAAGGGGAATCTTCGAATGGCAGAAAAACTCAGCAACGACATCATCCAACTCTTCTTCCTAAAAGGCCAAGATACAGTCAGAGACGTTGAAACTCCATGAGGAAGATAGATTCCAGATGAAGCTTCCGTCATCGTCCTGTACAATCAACCATTCTGCCCAAGCAGAGGACTGCTGCATATGTCGCTATACCCGAGAGCCACTTTCGGTCAGGTCTTCTCCTGGCTAAAACCCATTAGTTCATCTTCAAGTATCTAGCCCATAGAGAGTCTGAAGAACGAAATTTCCACCACAACTTAAAGCCATGGGCCATGACCAACCGATCAAGAGATTGAACCGCCAAACCACCTTTTCCATAAGACCGAGGGATGAAACTCCAGCTGTACCAATGCCTGTTACAACCAAATTCTGAATGACCCCAGAAGAAGTAGGCAAATTGAAGTTCTATTTCTCGAATAACTTGTTGTGGAGGATTTGAAATAGCCAGCACGTAGACCGCCATACCAGAAAGCACATGCTTAATCAATATCAATCTCCCTCGCGGAGAAAGGTACTTTCTCTGCCATCTGTTAATGCGAGCTTTAATCCTTCTAACAAGGGGGTTGTAGTAGGAGATCCTTGCTCTGCCTGGAAATATTGGACAACCCAAGTAAATCACCGGCAAAGGTTGAATGACGCAACTAGTAATGTCTGCAAGGAGTTCTTGCTGCTGAACAGGGATGTGAGAAGAGAGGAACATGGAGCTCTTATGAAGATTGATTTTTTGACCCGAACAATCCTGATAGAACTCCAGGAAAGCCATCAACGTTTGCAGACCCTTCTTTAATCCTCGTGTAAAGATAATTACATCATTTGCAAAGCTCAAGTGGGAGACAATAAGGCTAATGCAATCAGTAATATAGTCACCCATTTCGCCATTATACAACAATCTATTCAAACCCTGGGAGAGTACTTCTGCGGCCAATATAAACAAGGTGGGAGATAGGGGGTCCCCTTGACGAACTCCCCGTGTAGAAGGGAAAAAGCCACATAATTTCCCTTTGACTGTGACAAAGAACTTGTTAAAAGCCAAACAATTAAATACAAGATTCCGAAAGTGTCAACTGAACCCATATTTCCTCAATACCTCCAAAAGGAAAGACCATCTAACCCTGTCAAAAGCTTTCAACATATCAAGCTTTAAAATCATTTTTCCCCCGATGCACCTTCTATTCAAAGAATGAATTAACTCAGACGCCAACAATATGTTTTCAGAGATATTCTTCCCCTTCACAAAACCCCCCTGATTCAGGCATATCAAAAAAGGAAGCAACTTGGCAAGTCTTAAAGAAATAACCTTCCCAATTACCTTTGAAGAAAATTACAAAGACTAATTGGCCGGAAATTTGCAAAAGATGACGGATTATCCTTCTTCAGAATGAGAACAATCTGTGTTGCTGTGAAATATTGTGGCGTCCGAAACCCCGACCCGAAATCCCGAACTGCCTGCAACATGTCTAGACAAATAAGATCCCAAAAGGATGAGAAAAATTTCCCTGGGAACCATCTACCCCTGCTGCACTATCCCCATCCAAACTGAAAACAGCTGCCTGAATCTCCTCTAAATTTGGTAGAGCCGAGAGTTCCTTGTTCGTCTCTTGAGAAATCACCCTCGGAATTGCAGCTATAAATTTGCTTGGAGCTTGTTGATAGCCAAACTCCTCCATCAACAATCCCGTGAAGAAATGCACTGCCTCCTGTTCTATATCAGCCTGTTCTGTCAGCCAATTGCCGTCCCTATCTTGAATTTTGTGAATTTGGAGAGCCGCCTTCCTAGAGTGCCAATAAGATGAAAAGTAAGATGTATTCCCTTCTCCGTCTTGAAGCCATTTTATGCGTGATTTCTGCTTCCAGTAAATCTCTTGGCTCTTCAAATGGAATAGCAGATAGGCCCTTACTCTATGCAGCAGGTCGCAGTTCTCCATTGAAGCATCTGCCATATAAATTTCTTCTTGAATGGAGACCAAGTCCTCTGTTTTTTGAACATTAGTCTGAATGTTGCCAAACACCTCTTTGTTCCAGACTTGGAGCTTTTTCTTTAGATGGAGCAGCTTCCCAGCCAGTCGCTGTAGACCGTCACCCTCTGCCAAGATGATGTAACCACCTCTCGGAAGTCTTTATGTCGGAGGCACATTCATTGGAAGCGGAAATTGTGACCCTTCGGCTACCTTTGTCGTGACAAGTAGCGGACCATGGTCAGATGGGATGCGCGACAAATGCTCAATAGCAGTGCTGAAAAAAGTGTTATGCCAACTCTCATTCACCAAAACTTGATCCAGCCAACGCCAAAGTGGGGGAAAAGTGTTGCGATACCACGTGTAGCAACTGCCCATATAAGGTAAATCCAATAGGCCGCAGTGCTCCAAACTATCATTAAATTCTCGAATGGGTTTTAAAGCCAGAGAGGAGCCAAGACTCCCATCCAAACTCCGTACCACATTAAAATCACCCCCAATCAGCCACGGCCCTTACGTTAATGTAGAAACTTTGGCCATCTCAATCCACAACATTCTACTATCTATATACTCGCAAGCGGCATAAACAAAAGACATGGTACAATCTCCATCCACTCCCAAGTACCGTCCCACCCTACAAGTCAACATTTGATTTGTATCTCTGTCCACTAAAACAGGCAAATTAGACTTCCAGAATAAACAGATTTTCCCATTAACATTAGAGTAGTAATGAGGTAATTTCAGCTTGTATGCAATGGTTGCAATGTGAGATGAATTAACTAGAGGTTCCAGAATTGCAATGATACTAATCTTGTGATGCAAGATGTGAAGTTTCAATTTTTCCAAAGAGGAAGGGTTACCTATTCCTCGTATGTTCCAAATTAGGAGGGACTTCATATTGACTAATTGGAGGAGGAGCTACGTCGGGATTGTTGTCTGGTGACCACATTAGAAGGAGGTATGTCCTTTTTCTTTCTAACAACATTAGGAGGAGCGGATTGAGCAGCACTTATCTCTGGAACTTCCACAGCCAGATATCCCTGGATTGGATTTATAGCATTTTGATTCGAGGAAGAATCCCCCGACGTGCTAGAATGGGCGTCTCTTGCCTGCTCAATGCCCAGATCATCTGCTAGAGAATTCCGAACTGCCTGCAATATTGGTTGCATCTTTGGAATATGTTCTGCAGAATCCGGTTGCTACCTTCTAGCCTTAACATGCTGGCTGTCCGTAACACCTGCAGAAGACTGCTTAGTAGTCTGATTACCCCCCGGACCTTCTGGAACTAGAACTACACTTGTTGTAATTGCTGGCGGCTGGACAGTCTACATCAGAGCCTCAGTTTCTCGTTCCATATCTGATGATTTTCTCTGCTGCAATGGAGTCGCCACATCAGTCCCCTTTGCTCGGATTTCTTTTTGCTGCATGGCTTGAAGCACTGTGGGGTCTATAGTTTCTGTATCCCTAATCTTCCACACCTGCAAAGACTTCACTGGCGGATTATGCTGGGGTACTCGTGGAGCAGCAAGGGGCCATCTTCTCCTTCAGGGTGGGAGCTTTCTTCTCCTTCAAGTCAGGGTTTTTCACATGATAGGTTTCTTGAGAGTGGCCAATTTTCCTGCAAAAGGAACAATATCGTAAAGTGTGTTCATACGTGATTATTTGCCAAAAGCCAGAATCCCATTGGTTAATCCAAATGCGTTGCGGCAGTGTGCGCAGCAAATCAAGCTCAACACACACCCTAGCCACACTCGGCCTTGACAAATTCACCATGGGAACATCAATCTTCAGAGGCTTACAGATGACGGCAGCGAAGGAGTGCAAGATCTGTTTTCGGAAGAAGTGGATAGGAAGATCAGAGAAGGAGACCCATGCCGGAACGGTCGACGGTTCTTCTTTTACTTGGAATTGAGGTGTCCAGTTTAACACCCTCATCGGAGTACCATTAAGCGTCCAGACACCCTTCAGCCACAGGCAACAATAATCTTCTTCATGGGAAACCCGAATCAGCACATGTCGAGCATCTATCAAACCAATGGTGAATTCTTCCTTTAGCCCTATTGTCTGGAATAACTTTCGAATGGTGTCAAGAGCTTGCTTACCATAGAAGAACTCTCCTACTAGAGTTAACTTGAATGGAGCAGCGAGGGTTTCGACTTCCTCCTTGGAGAAGAAAAAGGCCGGCTCCCCTTTGAAAACTTGCGATTGCTTCTTTGGAACTACCGAGGGAATGATTCCATCGCTAGTGTGCCCCTTGAAGAGGGATGAGAAGGAGCCCTTTCCCCATGGAGGTGCTGGCTCCGGTTGGGCAGGATCCGATGGCAGCGCAGCAGCCACCATCATCCGTGTGGGTTGACGGTAGAGATTGTTGTGCGGGCTAGGGTTAGAAGATCGGACGGCTCATGAATATGAATTGTTTTTTAGTAATCCATTAATATTTAATTTATTTTATTAAGCAAGTTAATTAAATTTTGAATTTTTTTTATAGTTATTTTATTTATTTTGAATTTTAATTATTTCTTAATACAATGCCAATTGTCATTTCACGTCGTTGACACTTGGCAGAACTTCAAACTTATACTGCAAAATTTCCTGTTGTATTTACAAAAATTAGTTGTATTGATAACAAAGTTTTCAAATAAGTGGATCTTTAGACAATATTGACAATTTTTTATCAAATAAGTGGATAGTTAGACGATAATGACATTAATTTTTTCAATTTCATGAATATTCTATTAATTTATGTAATTTTAAATTCATTTAATTTAATTAAGTGAATCATGAAAATTATT
>JAOXNR010052161.1:0-17369 GCA_028571225.1 Parsonsia alboflavescens | reverse complement strand
AAAGTATGCAATCTTTCATGCAGGAATCTCTGATGACCTCAAGTCAAAAGATGAGACATAATTATCACAATGAAATAGCATGACACTCATATAACAATCTATGAAGTGATTTAATGGTGGGTCAATCCAGTACACAATACTCTACGTGTAGTTATGTGATGATTTGATATCTCATATCCATGACAATTGTCATCAATCAGCACACACTAGTCACAGCGTGTTATTGATATCCTAATCTCAATAACACTTGGCTACGGACGTTTTAAGAATAGAAATAAACTCTTCTAAGGACATTACATAATTTATTAAATGAAACGTAGATATAAAAGTAAATTATATAATAATATAAATAGCATCAGGATACAAAGTTATGCCAACTAAGTAAATCATAATATCGTCTTATGTCATATCCAACATTATTTTGCTAGGTAACCATATGAGGTTCACTAGAAGGTTCATAATCAGCACACTATGGTGTTAGCTTTTTGCTTAAATTCTTTTGACAATTTCCACCATATCTTCAAACTGCAAAACCGCCTCTATTTTTGTTTTTAATAATGAGGGAACTCTTGGGTTCAGGATTTAGGCAATAGAAGAGTGGCATTTATATTAACAAGAATGAGATCAGAAGTGACAGAGTGTTTTTCTTGCAATATTTTGTGAGTAGTTTATAATTGACAACTTTTGATTTTCTTGATGCTCTGGCTCGTTGGTGGAAAAAGCAAACTTGCTCTCTTCTTTTATTAGCATCTTTGAAAACAAAATTTACAAATTTAATATTTTGGATGAGCATAGACCACCTATTATTGCCATTTTACAAATTCTAGTCATGACTCATCTGAGTTTTATTATACCAAGAAACTAAAATGGGTTGTGATTCAACAAAATTCTGAAACTAAAGATCAAAAATGGAGATCGATCATGTTTATCTAGTTTCTATGACAATAGAGTCAAGCTCAGCAGTCATTTGAGTTAAACTCCAATCAGATTATGTGCTCCTTAGACTCTTTTTAAACAACAATAGGGGTAGGGCTGTATTCAACATCTAGACATATCAGCTATGTCCTCAAGTTTGTTATGGTACTCATCCATCTTCATTCCCCCCCCCCCCTTCTTATCCCTTGTAATTCACCTTTATAGTGTAGGAATTTGGATCTAGAATGAGTCAGTGATAGGTAAGGACTTAACTGAACTCCATAGAAAGCTTGGAGGCCAAAAGAATAAATACTTTTATTATAGAGAAGGATGAGAGACATCTATTTTAACATAGGACAAAGTACATAACAAACTCCCTAAATTCCAACAAAATAGAAGGAACAGACTACACGACTAATTACCTAGTCCATATATCTCCTTATTACTAAGGACTTTGTAATGCATTTGGGTGTATGATGCAAGCATCCTAACAAAACCACTCCAAATTTTAGACCAAAATACTTCAGTCTTGTAGCATAAATTAGGTTCCAAGCAAAACATCAAAAGCATTTCTTACCCAAGCGAATATATTAAAGAACGTGGCAGATTAGAGCTCTAACTCCCACAAGGGTAAGCCTCAATAATACATGCTAGCTTTTCCTCAACAATGAGTAGAGAAATTTAGGGGGCGAGCAACAAAAAATTCTGTCTTTACAATAGTTTGTCAACAAAAAGGTATGAAATTCCATTGATGCACCAAAAGGTAAACCACAATAACGGAAGAGAATCAAGTCTAGGAGCTTAGAAGGTTAAAAAAAAAAAAAACGCCAAAAATGGAAGCAAAATTAACTAACCTTCTTGATGCCCAAACGGAGTCTTCCCTATGACACGGACTTCTGGTCTGAAATCAATGCCACAGGCTAGGGCAACTGGTACTAGCTTTGAAATCCCTAACACCAGATTAGCACAAAAACAAACGGAGTCAACGATTCTTGCTACCTTAATCCATGAATAGAACCCAAATTGCATAACGTTAACTAAATTTCGTTATTTTACAGCTATCATAAAAATGCAACTCCAAAAAGGTTCAGCAGTATTGGAACCTTGATTACACCCAATTCCAGTGAGTTGGGTGTTGTGGGGTGGTGAAGAACTGATGTGGACATTCGAACAGATCCAACTCAAGGACTGATGCGATTCCTCCACCTCGAGATGCGGGTCAGACCAATTGTCTTAGAATAGGCTGAAACTTGATTGAGCTACTATAGACTACCCAATGAGCAATACTCATAGCTTTGCTATGACCTATGACTTTTTTCGGCCATCCAGGACTATCTTGATTTGTTTTCGGGCACTTTTTATGTTTTTCGGATTTAATTATATTTTAGGGATATTTTCATAATTTTGATGTTTTATTATTTATTTCTAAATCGGATTAGGATTCTTTTATTTAAATCTGATTAGGATTCTTTTAATTAATTCCGATTAGGTTTAGGATAGATTTAGGTTATGAATATGTCGTTTTGTCTTAGTTTTAAGGAAAAGCTTTGTTTTTCAACATTATTTAAGGAATCAAAATTCCTTTTCTTTCTCTTTACTTTTGGTTTTGAATCGCAATTCAAGTTAGGCCAAAATCGTGAGTGATCACGCAAAACATCCATTTTCTTTTCTTGTTCGTTTGTTGTCAGATAATTGCGGACGATCCAAAAATCTTCCTGCATCAAGAACCTCCAACAGAATTCCAATGTCAGTTACTTCTTAGGTTTTGTTGGGTGAGGGAAGAAAATTTTGAGTGATTTTTTAGATTTTGTTGGGTGAGGGATGCCAATTTGGTTCGGAATTGTTTTCAAAGAGAAGCAAGAAAGGCGATTGTTTTTCCGGTCTAGAAGTTAGCTAGGTTTAGGTGGTTGACAAGACGGAATCTTTCACATTGTGTCTTAGGTTCGTACTTTTTATTGCAGAGATGTAAAAAGAAATTTATCTCCGCTGTTTGGTGTTCCATCCCCTTCGCACTATTTCTTGTCCTATATTTACCACTAGAAGCCTACAAAACGTAGGGGTTCAATATGCCATTCCCATTTACAAAAATTAAACTACTCCCTTCCCCTTAAATATAAATCATCCATACTCATTTTACAGAAATTAATATAATTTGTTTTTCCTTAAAATGTCCTCTCATCCCCTTTAACAAATTTGAATACTATTTCACTATATTGATTATGAGGATAATATAGAAAAAATATCATCACATACCTAATTAACTAACTGTACTAGTAAAATAATCAATATTCACAACCTTCATATATATATATAAATATAAATATATATATATATATATGTAATTTTCAACTCTTCATAATAGTTATAATTATTCTCTAATACTCTCAAGTAATTAATAAAATAACTTTCACCAATTAACATGACCAATATATACATATTATGAATTGTTGGTACCTTATGCTAACACGAACTTGATTTATCCCATTCATTGAAATCATTCAAATCTCTTCTGAAATTGACTGTGCAGAAGCTATCCATTTTAGGATGTTGTAAAATTGAACTTATCTGTTCCGAATTTAAATATTACAACGCAATTAATATCTATATATTTGAAAATATTCATATGAAAAATAAAATATCAGCACTCAATTAACAATATTATGCTAACTATCTAATTTAATTAATTTAACGATTAAATATGAACTCAAAAAAATTATAAATAAATATTTAAATATTATGTTTAATATCTAAATAATATTATTAGTATATATCATAGTATGTATACTAATGAAAGAAGAAAAAAGAAGCATTATTAAAAAATAAAAAAATACTATTAGTATAACCAGAAAGATTTAAATATTTCAGCTATAGGTGTTAGATTAATAATAATTACGTATATATAAATTTGAATTAAATAATTAAATCTATCTCATGTAATATATATAAACATTCACTTATATAAATCTATCCATCTCATTCATATATATAAATATATATATATATATATATAAATGTATATACATATATCTATATGTATACAGTTCGACTATTATGTGTAGTGTCACACACCAAAGTTATGTGTGCCGTAACCAAACGACGTCGTTTCGTGCGTTTAAAAGAAAAAAAAAAAATGTCAAGGCACCCAAGACACTAACAGTGCGAGAAAGAGCATCCAAAGATGATGATCTAATTCTTAACCACCACCTCCTCTCAAATCTGCTTTCTTCCATCCTGTTGTGGGTTCTCCTCTTTTGCACCTCTTTTGTGTAGAACTGGCAATTTGAGCCACGACGCACAAATTTGGGTTGCCGATGCCGACGGGTGCTCACTTTGCTATAGTTCTCTCTCTACTGCGACATTTTTTTTTTTTTTGGAAATGAACAAAATGATGTCGTTTGGTTGCCAGGCACACAACTTTGGTGTGCAACATCGTACATAACAAACTTTCTGTGTATATATATAAAATACACTAAAAATAAATAAAAAGCAAAAAATATATATATAACTCACATAAATCTCTCTCAAATATATGTGAAAATGCTATAAAGTGCACATGTGCACTCCATATAAAGTGCATTGTTAAGTTTTTAAGAGTCAAATAAAATCAGATTTTGACCTGTTAACTCTGACTGTTAAAGACTTAACTGTGCACTCTACAACAGACTTAACTCTGCATGCTATAACATTACCCTACATATAAAATAAACATACAAAACTAATTTTGTGCCTTTTGTCCTTGGAAATCATGTCACACTCAATTGAATTGGAAAAGAACCAAGTGACAACACTAACACTTCATGCATTAAACTAGATACTGAGGAAGAAAAAGAAAAGGCTCTAAAACAAAGACAAAACCGAGACTTCAGATGAACACACCCCACCGGGAAAACCAAGACTTCGAAAACGAGAGAAATCATGCATCAGGGAAAACCACACTCCAACTAGACTTCATTCAAACTTTTACCCAAAAAAGAAACCTATCCTAACCCCAACTTCCAAAGAATTCGAAACATCACTAGTGAGCTTGAAGAGGTACTGTGAAGTTTAGTTTCTTGCCTTTAGAAAAAGAGAAGGCTTGTTGGAGAGATCCCAGTTCTATTCACCCAATGCCGAAAAGTCTTCTACATAAAGCAGTCGGTGTCGATTGCAAGGTTTGAGGTGGGTAATTTTTTTTTGTAAGTTTCGGCTTCTTACAATTGGTAATTTTCTCAATTTTCACTCCCTAGAGAAAATTTGTGCGAAATTATATGATTTTAGTGGATAGGCTGTGTATCCCTACAATTGAGTGTCAATTCTATTTCCTAAGATTAAAATGAACAAAAGGAACCTGACTACTAACTTTAAATGATGCATATTGACTTTACTATAGTGCCCTAAGATGTTTCCAAAATTTAATTTCTTGTATGCTAGTTTGGCATTCATATACTGATTGACGTTTCCTATCCAAATTATAGAATAGATGTTGAGAACTAGAGTGAAATTGTTTGTAAATTATAAATATTTTTTATGGGGATTAAGCTACTCTTCTTGATTTTGCAAGCGAATAAATGGTTACAAAGTCTTAGTTTCCTTGAAAATATAGGAAAGGCCAAATAGGATATTCTGGGGGAATGTTGGATTGTTGATCTTATAAATTGTGACACTTTGTCGAGTTTGGTAGCACATTAGGTGTTGAGAATTTACCGTGGAACTTTTCCTTGCATTAATATGTTATTGGCTTTAAATTCTAAGTGTCTAACCTTGCTGAACTTTTACAAGAAAGATGCTGGTAACGAGAAGTGGGAGGATCGTAAGAATTTACCTTCCTAATTCGGGATCAAGTCCCAAGGGCTCAAGTGGATTGAACAGTCTGTCTGATGACCATTTTGCTTCTTTGGAGAAAGCAAAAGGTATGTTAAGTTCCTCGATGCTTGATACTCACCTTGAGAAAGTCTTTCAAAGAATTACAAAGTGTACTATATGCTATTTAATTTTGTGCAATAGACTCATCTACTTTGCTTGTACTGCAATTCAAGTTTATAGAATTTTATGTTGATAAAGAAAACCAATATTTCCTATAGAAACCTTTGGGAAATAGTGTCGAAAGAACAACAACGATTGTCACTATTTATAGACTCTCTTTGGTTTCACATCTATTGCAACAAGGAAACAAAGTTTGTCACTTAATGGATGAGAAGGCTGTATGTACACTCCATTAGTTACATTTTGGTCCCCCTTGTCATGTGGTAATTATTCGATTTCGCCTATTGAAAATTTATCACAAATTGCATTTTAGTATCATTAATTTTGTAACAGAATTTTGTAACTTAAACATGCAGGAGCCATTGGTTTCTCCTGATTTATTATAGATTAAAAAACAACTCATCGGACAAATGTATTATCCTTCTTGATAGAGATGGCATACCGAAGATTCCTCAAGGATCAATAACTTGTTCGAGGGTGAATAGGCTACGATAGTTGATGATTCATTTTGTCCAAAATCGAGAAGATGAATTTGAGACTCGAAGGATTATTAAAGATGATTTCCAAATTGATATCTTATATTGAAGAAAGTTTGCCAATGAAATTAGGAGTAAAATGGATGCAAAACGAGAGTAATTTTTATGTTTGACCACAAATTTTTGTATTTTATTAATTTTAGTCCTTATTTGATTACGAGACTTTTCCAATGTGTATCCAATTAATATTTTATTGTTATTTAGATTCGGCAGCTTATTCCAATTAGGATTCCTAGAATACTTTCCTAATTCTAGTTAGAAAACTATTAGGCATCTTTCATTATTATAAATAGGGCTTTCATGTATTATTTTCAAATCAATTAAGTTTATTCAATTTTTTTTGAGATTTGAGACTGATGGAGCTTGGAAGTAGCCTTCGGGTCACCCCAAATCGCAATGACATTCGTGATCACAACCTGTGAGGAAAAGGAGTATGTCACTGGAGTAGGCTGTCACCCGGGAATAGCTCTAATGCCTAAATTAGTATTTTGAGAGAGTAATCCCGAGTAATTAATCCCAAAAATTGTGTACTTTTCTGTAGACTGTTTGTAATTTGATTATATATCGAATTGAGTAAGTTACGTTTTTAATTAGGGCTCTTCAGTTATGTGACAGTAGGCGATTAGGATAATGGTGAGATCTTATCATATCTCGCCAATTACTCCTAGAATCGTGGAGTTTCCCTAGGTTTCGATATCTTGCCATTCAAGTCTTTGGTCGAGAGCTACAAGCTCGCTAATGACCTTTGGACCAACTTCGCTACCTGCCCATAGACGTCGAAGGTCTTAACTATCTCTTCTAGGAGGTCGCGCTAAATGATTAAAGGCTCATGGAGGGTATTAAGAATTGAGCATAGTTGGTCATGGCATCGAAGATGTATGAGACGGGTTATAGCTCATCGGGTTAAAGGTCGTGGCCAACGAGACCTCTCCTGAACTCATTTTGGAGGTCGGTGACTTGGGAGGTTGGTGGTAGGAGGTCGCGACCCACATTTCCTTTTGACTTGTGAGTCTAACTTTCAGGTATTCGGTTTAGGGCTTGAGCCCATTTGGGTTGACATATCCAAGTCATGCCCATTTCTCCCATCATTACCCCCATTTAGACCCAGAGAGCTTGAAGGTCGTGGTGCCTAAATTACCATTTTGAAGTTGCAACCTCTAAAGGGTCTTGCCGTTTTCTCTATAATGACTAGTTTTTGGAGGAGAAGTGCCTTATCAGTTTTTCATAGTTGAATCGGTTCCTGTCATACCGGATCCCTTTCTGCAACCCAATGGACTCCTTATCTCATAAAAATTAGGAGTCTTTTGAAGATTCTAGGATTTACCTAAGTTTTTTTTTAGCTTGCGAAACCTCTGTTCACAAAATCTCTTTTCTATGATACCTTCTGCTCTCTTCTCAAGCTTCTTTCTTTCTTTGTCTGGCAAGGAAACGAGAGCCCACAACAACTTTCTTCTTTACTTCCCAAGAATTTTAACGAGTGATTTTTCTTTTCCCTCTACTCCTTTTTTTGGAAAAATTTCATCCTTTCTTCTTCCGAGTCAATGTGTCTTTCGTGTATTCTGCATCTAGCACCCCTTCTCTCCATTCCAGAAAAGTAGACCACCCTTTTCCCCCTATTGACCTAGAGAATGGGGTGTTTTATTTGCCCCCAATCTCTACGAAGGCTCCTCTAGTGAAAACTAACGTTTACTAGTCCTCAGAATTAGAGGTCTTTTCCACATCCTCTTCCTTAGGACCCTTTGTGATTTTTGAGATCAGTGGGGAGAGGGGGCTGGAGAAGGGTGATATAGTTTCCGCTAAGGAGTCTGAGCGTCCTTGCAATCATTGTGATGGACACATAGTCCTCCACATTGCCAACCTCAGGGGGGCATTCTTCTGCCCCATTTGTACCCTTTGTTCCTGGACATTGCCTATTTTTGGGGCTTTCCCACTGCATAGCTTGTTCCCAATTATGTGCAGGCAGTAGTCACATTCATTGAGACCTACCACCTTTACCAAGTTCCAGTCTCATTGGAGCTCTTTTTGGTGCTTCTTTAGGATCGTTGTCTCCTCAACACCAAAGAATGTCTCTGTAGTTTACCTTCAACTCAACCTTCCATACAAGCTTGAAGGTCCTTTCTAGTCCTTTGTAGGGGATTGGAAAGATTCTTTCTTTTTAGCAAAACTTCCCAATAATCTGGTCCGATCCGAGCCTTATTCGGTCTGGAACCTGAATAAGACTTTTTTCAATGAGCTCCCTACCTTGACAAGTGAACAGGAGGGACATGGCCCTTTTGATTGACCTGGTCAATTTTGATTTGTAAAGGTCAAGTGTAGTTTGCCAACCTAGCCTGTCACTTTCCTTCTCCCTACTGGACTAGGGAGTCTAGTTGATTACGACCTCCCCTCTATTAGGAGAGCTATGGGGATTTCCCCTTTTGGTGGGGCTCTTCTCTATTTTTTTTCTTTCGATGAGCTTATTTCAACTCCTTTCTTGCACTAACACATTTTCCTTTTTTGTTTTGACAGCAATGAGGACCACTTCTCAGCGCCTGAAGTCTACTCCTCCCCGAGCTACCTCTGGGGCATTGGTGGCACCGCCAGTGCCTCTTCTGCTGCCATCCCACTAAAGATTCCTGTCCCCAAGTTTCGAGGCAAAAAGATTGCAATGGCTGACCGAACCCAGACGACTCTGAAGAGGAGTGTCGAGGTCACTACTCTGCAGGCTTCTAAAAGCCCCACAAAGATTCTCTTCTTCTCAATCTGCACGTTCTAAGAGGAAGACTCCTCCGACCTCCTTAGGTAAGGGCAAGGCTCGAGCAACCTCAAGGTCGGGGTTGGAGTTTAACGGTTGTTCGACTGAGGAGGTCGTAGACACTCTAAAGAGGTTGGGGAATGCTTTCCTGGCCTCCCACATTCATGAGGGGACCGCAAGGTGGGTCCTCGACCTCGCGATGGAGTCTTCGGACTCATTATTCCAGTGGCCACACTACTAGTCATTCCTGATGGAGTGTGTGCCTCTTGTTGATCGGGACATATGTAGACAATTGACTGATGATGAACTTGATAGATTTATAACCTCCATCCACACTGCAATAAGTATATTTAATTTCTGTGATTTTGCAGTTGATTCTATTTCAACTTGTCTTTAGTGGTGACCTCTTTTTTGTTTTTTTTTTTTTTTTTGTTGTTGTTGTAGAATCATGTCTTCCTTGGCGAGAGGCTAAGGAGATAGGTAGAAAGGGCTGCCAAAAAGGATTGGGAGTTCTCCTCCCTGATCTTTGAGCACCAGGATGAGAAGGCTCGCCTAGTGAAGGAGAATGCTGAGCTCGTGGCCTCTGCTGAAAAGACCAAAGCCTCCTACACTGACCTATTCAACCTTTTGCAGGAGTGCAAGAAGGATATTCGAGAGGCTAGAGCAGATAACCAGACTATGTCTTCAGTTCTAGGAGACGTTGTTCAGAAAAATAAGCAACTTTTCAATCTTGGCAACCAGCAGAGGGAGTGCATTCAACAGCTCAAGGCTCGGCTAGGGAATTTACAATCCCTATGTGATGAGGATGGCAGCTTGTCCCTGACAAAGCTTGAGGGAGTCCCGACCTTCCGAGATTAGGCGGAAAGCGACGAAACTTGGAACACACGTCCCTAGTGACCGTTTTGCCCCAATAATTCATTTAGGGCATCATGGGGCAACCAAAGTAAGAAAAACACCAATTTACCCCTAAGTTGTACCCTGGGCCTTAATAAGCCTAGGCGAGTGACAAATGACCATTTTACCCCTATGCGGCACTTCGATGCACCATTAGGTCCAAGTAATCGAGCATGGCTAGGTAATGGTGCGGCGAGCCACAAAACTTGGTGCACAAGTCATTAATGACCGTTTTGCCCCTATGATTCATTTCGCTCTGTATATGGCCGCAAAAGTGAGAAAAAGACCTTTTTACCATTAAGTTGTAGACCGGGGCTTAATGAGCCCATTCGAGTCACAAATGACCGTTTTGCCCCTATGCGGAACTTCGGTGCTCCATTATGTCCGAGTCACGGAGCAAGGATATGTAATGGTGCGACAAGTCACTAATGACCGTTTTTGCCTCTATGATTCATTTTGCTCATTATATGGCAGCAAAAGTGAGAAAAAGACCATTTTACCCCTAAGTTGTACACCGAGGCTTAATGAGCCCAGACGAGTCACAAATGACTGTTTTGCCCCTATGCGGCACTTCGGTGCTCCATTATGTCTGAGAAACGGAGCATGGCTAGGTAATGGCGTGGCGACCCACGAAACTTGGAGCATAAGTCACTAATGACCATTTTGCACCTATGATTCATTTCGCTCAGTATATGGCCGCATAAGTGAGAAAATGACCATTTTAACCCTAAGTTGTACCCGCTTAATAATATCATACGAGTCACAAGTGATCGTTTCGCCCCTATGCGACACATTGGTGCACCATCATGTCCGAGTCACCGAGCATGGCTAGGCAATGGTGCGGTGAGCACGAAACTAGGAGCGCAAGTCACTAGTGACCGTTTTGCCCCTATGATTCATTTAGGGCATTATAGGGCCCCAAACATGAGATGAAGACCATTTTACTTCTAAGTTGTACACCAGGGCTTAATAAGCCCAAACGACAAATGACCGTTTTGCCCCTATGCGGCACTTTGGTGCACCAATATGTCCGAGTAATGGAACAAGGCTAAGTAATGATGTGGCAAGCCATGAAACTTGGGCACAAGTCACTAATGACCGTTTTGCCCCTATGATTCATTTCGCTCAGTATATGGTAGCAAAAGTGAGAAATGGACCATTTCACCCCTAAGTTGTACACCGGGGCTTAATAAGCCCAGACAAGTCACAAATGACCGTTCTGCCCCTATGCGGCACTTCGGTTCAGCATTATGTCTAAGTAACCGAGCATGGCTAGGTAATTGTGAGGTAATCCATGAAACTTGGAGCACAAGTCACTAATAACTGTTTTGCCCCTATGATTCATTTGTCTCTGTATATAGCCGCACAAGTGAGAAAATGAGCTTTTTGCCCCTAAGTTGTACCCCTAGGCTTAATGAGCCCATACAAGTCACAGATGACCTTTTTTCCCCTATGCGGAACTTTGGTGCTCCATTATGTTCGAGTCATGCAGCATGGCTATGTAATGGTGCGACAAGCCACAAAACCTTGAGCACAAGTCACTGATGACCGTTTTGCCCCCATTATTCATTTCGCTCATTATATGGCCGCACAAGTGGGAAAATGACCATTTTCCCCTATGTTGTATACCTGGGCTTAACAAGCCCATACAAGTCACGAATGGCCTTTTTACCCCTATATGGCACTACGGTGCGGCAAGCCACGAAACTAGGAGCACAAGTCACTAATGATCATTTTTTCCTCCTATGATTCATATCTCTTAATATATGGCTGCACAAGTGAGAAAATGACCCTTTTACCACTGAGTTGTTCCCTTGGGCTTAATAAGCTCATATGAGTCAAATTACTGTTTTGCCCCTATGCGGCACTTCGGTGCACCATTATGTCCAAGTCACCAAGCATGGCTAGGGAATGGCGCGACAAGCAACGAAACTCGGAGCACATGTCGCTAGTGACCGTTTTGCCCCTATTATTCGTTTAGGGCACTATAGGGACACAAAAGTGAGAAAAAGACCAATTTACCCCTAAGTTGCACCCCGGGGCTTAATAAGCCCAGATGAGTCACAAATGACCGTTTTGACCCTATGCGGCACGTCGGTGCCCCATTATGTCCGAGTAACCGACCATGGCTAGGTAGTGGTGTGGCAAGCCATGAAACTTGCTGCACAAGTCAATAATGACTGTTTTGCCCCTACGATTTATTTCACTCAGTATATGGGAACACAAGTGAGAAAATGACCATTTTACCCCTAAGATGTACCCGGGGGCTTAATAAGACCAAACGAGTGACAAATGACCATTTTGCCCGTATGCGGCACTTCGATTCACCATTATGTCCGAGTAACCAATTATGGCTAGGTTATGTTGTGGCAAGCCACGAAACTTGGTGCACAAGTCACTAATGACCGTTTTGCCCCTATGATTCATTTCGCTTTGTATAGGGCCGCACAAGGGGGAAAATGACCAATTTACCCCTAAGTTGTACCCCTGGGCATAATGAGCCCATTCGAGTCACAAATGATCGTTTTGCCACTATGCGGAACTTTGGTGCTCCATTATGTCCGAGTCATGGAGCAAGAACATGTATTGGTGCAACAACCCACAAAACTTGGAGCACAAGTCACTCATGACCGTTTTGCCACAATCATTCATTTCGCTCATTATATGGCCGCACAGTTGAGTGGATGACCAATATACCCTTAAGTTGTACCCCTGGGATTAATAAGCTCATACGAGTCACAAATGACCGGTTTGCCCCTATGTCGAACTTCGGAGCTCCATTATGTCCGAGTGACCGAGCATGGCTAGGGAATGGTGCGGCAAGCAAGGAAACTTTGAGCACACGTCACTAGTGACTTTTTTGCCCCTATGATTCATTTAGGGCATTATATATTGCTGCAAAATTGAGAAAAAGACCATTTTACTCCGAAGTTGTATCCCAGAGCTTAATAAGCCCAAACGAGTCTCAAATGACCGTTTTGACCCTTTGCAGAACTTCAGTGCTCCATTATGTTCGAGTCACAGAGCAAGGATATGTAATGGTGTGACAAGCCAAGAAACTTGGAGCAAAAGTCACTAATGACCGTTTTGACCCTATGATTCATTTTGCGCATTATATTGCTGCACAAGTGAATAAATGACCAGTTTACCCTTAAGTTGTATGCGTGGGCTTATTGGGCTCATTCGAGTCACAAATGTCCGTTTTGACCCTATGCAAAACTTCAGTTCCCCATTATGTCCGAGTCATGGAGCAAGGATATGTAATGGTGTGACAAGCCCCAAAATTTAGTGCATAAATCACTAATGACCCTTTTGCCCCTATGAATCATTTCGCTCATTAAATGGCCTCACAATTGAGTCCTCATTAGTTTAGGTCTTGAGTCCGATTTTCACGTCCGGATTTTCGTTATTTATAGGTTTAGTCTTCACTGTTGAGAGGCAGGTTCCTAGAACCATTCTCTCTACGTTCTCTCTCTAGCTTGTATAATATCTTTCAGTTCTTTAATAAATATTTTGTTTGTGTAAGTATTGAAAATCTTCTTATTCCAAATTTCTGCTGGCGCGCCACGAAACTTGGGGCTCAAGTCACTAAGGACCGTTTTGCCCTTATGATTCATTTGGCTCATTATGTGGCTGCACAAGTGAGAAAATGACCATTTTACCCCTAAGCAGTACCCCTAGGCTTATTAAGGTCATACGAGTCACAAATGACTGTTTTGCCCCTATGCGGCACTTCGATGCACCATTATGTCCGAGTCACCGAGCATGGCTAGGGAATGTTGCGGCAAGCAACGAAACTTGGAGCACACACCACTAATGACCGCTTTGCCCCTCTGATTCATCAAGGGCATTATAGGGCTGCAAAAGTGAGAAAAAGACCATTTTACCCTTAAGTTGTACCCCGGGGCTTAAAAAGCCCAGACGAGTCAGAAATGACCGTTTTGCCCCTATGCTGCACTTCGGTGCACCATTTTGTCCGAGTAACCGAGCATGTCTAGGTAATGGTGTGGCGAGCCACGAAACTTGGGGCACAAGTCACTAATGACCGTTTTTCCCCTATGATTCATTTCGCTCAGTATATGGCCGCACAAGTGAGAAAATGACCATTTTACCCTTAAGTTGTACCTAATAAGCCTAGACGAGTCACAAATGACCGTTTAGCCCGTATGCGGCACTTCGGTTCACCATTATGTCCGAGTAACGGATTATGGCTGGGTAATGGTTCGGCAAGCCACGAAACGTGGTGCACAAGTCATTAATGACAGTTTTGCCCCTATGATTCATTTCGCATTGTACATGGCCGCACAAGTGAGAAAATAACCATTTTACCCAAAAGTTATACCCCTAGGCTTAATGAGCCCATTCGAGTCACAAATGATCATTCTGACCCGATGCGGAACTTCGGTGCTCCATTATGTTCGAGTCACGGAGCCAGGATATGTAATGGTGCGACAAGCCACGAAACTTGGAGCACATTATGTTCGAGTCACTAATGACCGTTCTGCTGTTAAGATTCATTTCGCTCATTATATGGCCAATTTACCCCTAAGTTGTACCCCTGGTCTTAATAAGCCCATACGAGTCAAATATGACCGTTTTGCCCCTATGCCGAACTTATGTGCTCCATTACCTCCGAGTCACGGAGCACGGCTACATAATGGGGCGACAAGCCACGAAACTTGGAGCACAAGTCATTAATGACCGTTTTGCCTCTATGATTCTTTTTGCTCTTTATTTGGCCACACAAGTAAGAAAATGACCATTTTACCCCTAAGTTGTACCCCTAGGCTTAATAAGCTCAGACAAGTCACAAATGACCGTTTTGCCAGTATGCGGCACTTTGGTTAACCATTATGTCCGAGTAACCGAGCATGGCTATGTAATGGTGCGATGAACCACGAAACTTGGAGCACAAGTCAATAATGACCGTTTTGCCCCTATGATTCATTTCGCTTAGTATATGGCCGCAGAAGTGAGAAAATGACCATTTTAACCTTAAGTTGTACCCTGGGGCTTCATAAGCCCATATGAGTCGCAAATGACCGTTTTACCCCTATATAGCACTTCGGTGAACCTTTAAGTCCGAATAACAGAGCATGACCAGGTAATGCTGCAGCAGACCAAAAAACTTGGAGCACAAGTCATTAATAACCGTTTTGCCCCTATGATCCATTCTGCTCAATATATGGCCGCACCTGTGAGAAAATCACCGTTTTACCCCTAAGTTGTACCCCGGGGCTTAATATGCCCGGACGAGTTACAAATGATTGTTTTGCCCGTATGCGGCACTTTGGTTCGCCATTATGTTCGAGTAACCAAGCATGGCTAGGTAATGGTGCGGCCAGCTAAGAAACTTGGTGCACAAGTTACTAATGACCTTTTTGCCTCTCAGATTCATTTCGCTCTTTATATGGTAGCACAAGTGAGAAAATGACCATTTTGCCCCTAAGTTGTACCCCTGGGCTTAATAAGCCTATACGAGTCACAGATGACTGTTTTGCCCGTATGCGGAACTTCGGTGCTCCATTATGTCCGAGTCTCGGAGCATGGCAATGTAATGGTGCAGCAAGCCAAGAAACTTTGAGCACAAGTCACTAATGACCGTTTTGCCCCCATGATTCATTTCGCTCATTATACGGCTGCACAAGTGAGAAAATGACCTAAGTTGTATACTTGGGCTTAACAAGCCCATACGAGTCACAAATGACAGTTTTGAACCTATGCGGCTCTTCAATGCTCCATTATGTCCGAGTCGCCGAGCATGGGTAGGAAATGGTGTGGCAAACCATGAAACTTGGAGCACACAACACTAATGACCGTTTTGCCCCTATGATTCATTTCCCACATTATATGGCCTCAGAAGTGAGAAAATGACCATTTTACCCCTAAGTTGTACCCTAGACCTAATAAGCCCATACGAGTCATAAATGACCATTTTGCCCCTATGCGGCATTTCGGTTCACCATTATGTTCGACTAACCGAGCATGGCGAGGTAATGGTGCATCGAGCCACGAAACTTGGAGCACAAGTCTCTAATGACCGTTTTGGTCCTACGATTCATTTCGCTCATTATATGGCCGCACAAGTCAGAAAATGACCATTTTACCCTAAGTTGTACCCCTGTGCTTAATAAGCTCATACGAGTCACAAATGACTTTTTTGCCCCTATGCGGCACTTCGGGGCACCATTATGTCCGAGTCACCGAGCAAGGGTAGACAACGGTGTGGCGACCAACGAAACTTGGAGCACAAGTCCCCAATGACCGTTTTGCCTCAATAATTCATTTAGGGCATTATAGGGCTGCAAAAGAGAGCAAATGACCATTTTACCCCTAAGTTGCACCTCGGGGCTTAGTAAGCCTAAACGAGTCACAAATGACCGTTTTGCACCTATGTGGCACTTTGGTGCACCATTATGTCCGAGTAAATGAGCAAGGGTAGGTAATGGTGCGACAAGCCACGAAACTTGGAGCACAAGTCACAAATGACCGTTTTGCCCCTAAGATTCATTTCGCTCAGTATATGGCCGCACAAGTGAGAAAATGACCATTTTACCCCTAAATTGTACCCGTAGTCTTAATAAGCCAATATGAGTAACAAATGACCGTTATGCCCGTTTATGGCACTTCGGTTCACCATTAACTCTGAATAACTAAGCATGGCTTGGTAGTGGTGTGGCAAGCAACGAAACTTGGAGTGCAAGTCACAAATGACCATTTTGCCCCTATGATTCATTTAGCTCATTATATGGCCGCACAAGCGAGAAAATGACCATTTTACGCCTACATTGTAGCCCTTTGCTTAATAAGGTGAAACGAGTCACTAATGACCGTTTTCCCCGTATATCGCACTTCGGTGCACCATTAAGTCTGAATAACTTAGCTTTTCTGGGTAATGGTGTGGCGAGCCACGAAACTTGAAGCACATGTCACTAGGGACTAGGGGTGAGCAGCGGGTCGGTTAACCGAACCGAACCGACTCGACCCGATGTGAAACGGTTTGAGATGGGTTGGGTTTTTCGGTTAATGGTTCGGTTTAAAACCGAACCGAATTATACTTGGGTTGGGTGCGGTTGGATTATAGTAGAATAATCCAATATGTAGTCTTAGTTCGGTGGTAGAATGCTTGACTTTTGTTGAAGTGGTCCTGAGTTCGATTCTCACAAGTATCATTTTGAATTTATTTTTATTTTTCTTCTGATTATTTTTATTTTTATTTTTATTTTTCTTCTAAAATTATTCTTTTCGTTTAACTACCGCTTTCTTTTCAACACCAATACATTTTTTTCCCATTATTTGTAATTTATATTTTCATTTTTTGAAATAAT
>JAOXNR010052160.1:0-17376 GCA_028571225.1 Parsonsia alboflavescens | reverse complement strand
AAGAAAACAATAAAAAAATAAAACAAGTTTCTAAATAAAATTCTATCTAATTAAAGAAGTAAAATTATTAAATAATCCTAATCTTGCTCGTCTACTTGTACTGCATCACTTCTCGTGCTCTCCCCAAACTTCAGATTGATGTTGAAGAGGTCATTAATGTTTTTCTCACATCTCTTGCTGCTCTGATATTTTTTAGAAACAGCTCCTTCAGTCGTGTCCAGCTAAAGATACTTGCTTCTGGAATGCCTTTGAGCCAAGATTGTGCTTTTTGGTCAACGTAGACTGGAAAGTGCGGCATTTGACATGGTGAGGGTATTCGAACATCTTCATATAGGACACATATTCATGTGTGTTGCAGTGGTTCTCCTGTGTGGTCATATTTTGCCTCCATTTGTGGGGTTTTAAACCCTTGTAGCATCCTAGCAGTCCTAATATTATGGACAAGGGCTCTGAATGGTCCAAGTTGCTCTGTATCTCTTGATCTCTATTTCTCTCTTGATTGGCTAGGGGAGTCACTCTCTTCGGTGGATTGGGGGCTACCCCTCTAACGTCGTTGCCTGTCTTTTCGATTAGGCTTCAACGAATTGGTGTCCTTTCTCCAAGAGGAGTTCTCAGCAAGCTCCCCTGCTCTTCAAGACCAGTATCTTGTCTTTGACCTCTTGATATGGCAACTCGGTTGCGCCTATCTCGTAGGTCATAACCCTTTCCATTGCTTAGGGTTTCTCAAAGGTTGGTCATAGGTGGTGGGACTCTTCCCCACTTGTATCCTCCCTTTTGCTCAACCTATTTCTTGACCTTCCTCATTAGGCCAGAGGAGAGGTCATTCCTTGCTTCTGATGGTAGGGGTTGATCAAGCTAAGTGTGACCAACTTGATTCCAGGGTGGTTGCGGGCCCCTTTGGGAGGGTACAGGAGTACGTCCTGTTGACATGTAGTTTTGTCTCCCTGATCTCTATGGTTTGGGATTATTGCCATTGTTGTTCTGGTCAGGTTGTCTCTGCTCCCTTCTTGCTCAGGTGGAGAGTTCATCTGGGCTCTCCGGGATGGTCCAGACCATGATGGCCTTAGTTGTTCTTGTCAGATGATCAGTCCTGGATTACTCTTAGCGTCCTCCACTTGTGGCGGCCTTCCAACACTATTTCTCCAATGCAATTGCATTCTGCCTGGTGGTCTACCACGGCATGGCTACTAAACACATGTTGGTTGTGATTGAGTCATCAGGCTTATTTATTTTTTTGGTATAGGGAAGAAAGCTAGGCAATTTAGAATGTTTCTTCCCACAAACAGTGCTAGAAGTCATGGAGCTCAAAATTAGCCTTCGGTTCACCCCAAAACCATGATGATGTCAATGGTCACAACCTGAGAAGAAAACAAGTAGATCACCGGAGTGGGCTGTCGCCCGGGGAAGAGCTCCAATGCCTAAGTCGGTGTTCTAGAGAGTAATCTTGTATAATTAACTCCTAAAATATTGTCCTTGTTTGTAGACTCATTATGATTTTATTATATATTAAGATGCAGTAAGTTAACTCTTTGATCAGGACTCTTCTATTACATGACAGTAGGCAAATAGGATAATTGTGAGATCATATAATATCCCGCCAATTTGCTCTTAGAATCGTGGAGTTTCCCTTGGTTTGGATATCTTGTCATTCACGTCTCTAGTCGGGAGCTACGAGCTCATGAACCGACCTATAGACCAACTTCACGACCTGCACGTGGAAGTCGAAGTCCTCAATTATCTCATTTGGGAGATCATGCCGAGTCATTGTAGGCTCATGGGGGTTGTTAGGAGTTGTGCGCAGTTGGTCATCGTATGGAAGATGTATGAGACGGGTCGGAGATCATGGTCTAGTAAGACCTCTCCTGAGCTACTTCGAAGGTTGGTTACCCGTGAGGTTGGTGGTAGTAGGTTGCTGACCACCTTTCCTCGTTGACTTTGTGATTCTGACTTTCAAGTATTGAGGGTTTGGGCATTGAACCCATTTGGGTTGACTTTGTTCGGGTCTTGCCCATTTAAGTTGACTTGTTTGGGTCTTGATCATTTAAGTTGACTGGTCCAAATCTTGTCTGTTTCTCCCACACTGCCCTTTGTCCTCGGAAATCCTCGGGAAATAAATCTTGAATTGTGTATCCAAGACTATGAAAAAAAACCTATTTATAGGAAAAGAGACTCTTTACAAAATAAGTATTAACCTAAAAGGATTCTAATAATAAAATAAAAACCTAATACAAAAAGTAGTTTAGAAAAAATAATCAAATCCTAATAAAATTTAAAGTCTTTGCTGCGGTCAACGCTGTCGGTCAACTCCTAGGTCAATGCCATCGGTAGTTTCCCGAGCATGTTTCAACCAAATATTCTAACAAACAAAAATCAAGTATAGGGAAGTAAAATATATCTAAAACGACATAATTAAGTTAAGTTACGTAAGATAATGACATAAAATATATAAAAAAAACTTAACATAATTATGTATAAATCATTCCCCCACACTTGGACTTTTACTTGTCCTCAAGCAAATTAGTCATTAGTCCTTAACAACAACAACAAAAACAACACAAGGCCTCATATTGTTCTCCAAATCAAACACAAGACGTAAAACCAAAATATGTAATTAATCATCGTCCCTTCTTAATCAAACCACAAATCCCATTAAAACAAGAAAGTGCATAAAGTGTGTGAGAACTTCACATAATTTAGGCAAGAAATATTCAGTTCTTTATCCATCATAACCAAAAATCTTTTAATCTCAAGTTTTGAAAATCATTTGAATCAAACCAAAGATAAGATCAATAAATCAAATTATCTCAATAAAGAATAACAAAAGAAGCCTTTAAAGAAGAAATCACAACCATAAGTTTGTTAATCCACACACTCTCCATTAATGATAGAAACAGGTCTACTAGGGTCAAATAGGACTTTTGGCTTGTAATGTTAAGCTTTTGGAATTGGCTACAAACAAAGGATAAGAATAAGCAAATTTATAATATGAGACAATATATAAGTCCAAAATTTAAGGCCAAAACTCATATAAAAAATATAAAAATTGATCAATATTCTCCTACTTTTACCAATTCCTTTTATTGCTCTTCATTTCTTTCTTTTTATAATAGAGCTTTTTTTTTTTCATCATACTCTTTTATTTTTTATGCAAATCAAAGCACTTTCCCTTTTCTAATCTTTTTATTTAAATTTTTTTTCTTATATATCATCCATCACCTTCCTCATGTCCTTATTTCACCTTCAATTATTCACCCTTCATCAAATATTCAATTCTTGCCAAAAAAAATTAAAAAAAAACTAGTTCAGATGAATATAGCCACTATTCTCTTAAAAACATTTAAAACATAGGGTAGAAGAGTAAATAACAAGGTTTAAAATAAAAAAATAGAATAGTTTTAAAACTATTCTCATTTAGGCTCAAATAAGGATCAAGGGATATAATGTAAAAGGGTAGGCTTAAAGAAAGGCGCAAATGAGTCTAAGAAGGCCTTATGTCATTACCGAGTCAATCACGTTTCTATGGATTTTGCCTCAAGCATGTGTAAAGACAAGTTTTAGAGTGACAAAAAAAATGAGGTTAAAAGTGAAATTCAAAATCAAGACTACTCTTTCAACCAATGATTCTCTTTAGCATAAAAAGATTCATGAAGATTTTATGAGAAAAATTGCTTTAAAAAAAAAAAAATTTATGCATGATTCAAAATCAAGTCTTCAAGCTTCAACTAGTAAAGTTGTGTGAAATTTAGTGCAAAAAGATATTTGGAATTGTAGAATGAAAGAGAAGTTCAAATAATATCAAACACGAAAGGTTTCAACTATCTCATGTTGAAATAGAAAGATTAATAATTATATCATTGTCCACAAAAAACATAAAAAACAAACTATCCTAAACATTAAAATATCATAAACGAAAATAAAAACATGTAACACATAAACATATAAAAGATAACATCCCCACACTTAAAGTTGGCATTGTCCTCAATGATACTAAACACACATAAGAAAAAGAAAAATAAAATGAGGAAGTAGGTATAGTCACCCTCGACGAGAGAGCTCACGAAGAAGTTCCTCTTAGGAATCTAGGCGGAAGCTCCTCGTAGGAATCTAGGTGGGCATCCTGAACATCTAGCTGATGATTGAGTTGAATCACAAATTGTGCAAAATGAGATTGCATGGCTTCTTGATTGGCAAGGACTTGACATAACATGGCTTTGCGATCTAGAAGTGGATGGTCCTACAAAAGAGGAAGGGAGGTCTTGTGGATGTTGTCCTTGTTCCATGGTTTCAATTTCTTCTTCCTCCTAGAGTTGCTCCTCTTGAGGGTGTAAATAGGAATGGCTCTGATGATGCCATATACTATCACTACCACAAGAATACCTAAGATTCTTCATGGTGGTTGTGTTGATAATGGCTTTGGACATAACACTTGTTAAATTCTCAATAGGTATATGGAAGGCTGAAAATTAGTGATAACAATGGACAGCAAAAGGCCTTATTATCTCTAGGAGTATTATGAGCTATCTTAAGCATGTTATAGATTAAGATGGCAGGTAATGAGATTCCATGAATATTAACTAACCATTTTTCATGCGATAAAGAATGCAAACATCCAAAAAATGCAATTCATTTAAAGAGGAAGCTTTTGAGAAAACATTGTGATTAAGCAAGTAAGTGAGAATGTGACATTTTCCATCTAATTGTTTAACAAGTAGTGCAGAGCTTTGTCGTTCCTTATCTACTGCATAATAAACTAGCCCTAAATCATGTCTTGTAGTGTTAAAATTAAACTCCTCATCCGTTGACACTTTCTCATTATTATGGAATGGATAATGTCCTAGATTAGGGAGATGGAAAGTTCGAGCAAGAAATTCTCTATCAAGATGAATATGAATCCCCCTAACATAAGTATCAATGGTGTCCAAGTCATTAGCCGATTTATTAGCAATATTAGCATAAAATTCTTCCATTAAATTAGGATAGTAAATGTTAGGAGGATTGGTGATAGATTCCCAACCAGGAACATGAAAACTAGATGTTATTCCAAGTTGTGCTTCTAGAGGTTCAACAATTATATGATCAAAAATCCAAGAATGATTTGCTTTTTCTTCTAGCCATGTTTGATTATCCAAAGACGTAAAACGTGTGTGATCATATAAGGGAGGTGGTGGTTGTGGAGATGCTTCTCTTCTAGATGATCTAGACCTCTTTTCTCTCCTAGGCATTTTCACAAACACTTGATGTGCTCTTGAATTTTTTCAAGAATTAAGTGAACTTAACAACAAATTTGAGCTCCCTGTAACACAAGAAAAATTAATCTACCACAACTCAACACAACAATCTCCCATCAACAAGTGCCCATTTGCCTCCAAAAATCACAATAAAATGCAATGCAATGACAAACTAACAAAAACTAATAAAACAAAATAGAAAAGAGGGTTAAATAAAAAATTTACCAAACTTCCTTAGTAATTGATTGAATCAACAAGCACTCCCAATGTGAAATTCGGATGTGAGGTTTTGGTGAAAATCATAGGGGTGAGAATGGCTAAGAGAGAGAAAGAAAAGTGAAGATTGATGATGGGGAATGAAGTTAATGGAAGAAGGAAAGGATTTTGGATGGTGTTTGTGGAAGGTTAGATGAAGGATTGAGAGGGAAAGGAGGTTATGGTTTCGGCTTTCATAAAAGAGGGAGAGTGGAATTCGAATTTGAGAAGGAAAGAATAAAAATCAGGTTTTTGGATTTCGGCGTCGGATGGCCTTAACATCTGTGTTTTTTTTTTAATATTCCAGAGAGCATCAAGTGGGTCATTCAGCTCCATGTCCGGTGCCAGATGGTGTGTGTGGTGCCTACTTAGTGCACCGGATGGTTCTGCATAGTGACTGTCCTGGGCACTGGATGGCGCCACCCGGTGTGTCCCTAGGCTTTGCTTCCTTTTTCGTTCCGTTTTGATTATTTCCTAAAAATTTGAAAGAGGGTTACATCCTAAACATATAAAAATGAATAAATAACAACGAAATGAAAAGAAAATAAGAAATAAACTAATAAGATCTTATTCTTGGGTTGCCTCCCAAAATCGCCTTTGGTTAACGTCGTTTTCGTTTGGCTCAACATTATGCCTCCTTTTAAGGTTCATCATATGATTTCATCTCAAAGTTCATTATAGTCATTATAACGAGGTTCAAAACCTTCATAGAATGGTTTGGGACAATGTCCATTGACCTTGAGCACTTTACTCGTTTCAAGACTACGAACTTCAATTGCACCATATGGCAAAATGTTAGTGAAATCAAATGGACCAATCCACCTTGACATCAATTTTCCAAGAAATAACATAAGTCTAGACATATAAAGCAATACCTTTTGACCAACAAAGAACTCTTTATCGAACAAAAATTTATCATGATAGATTTTTGTTTTCTCTTTGAAAATTAAAGCATTAACATAAGCATCATTTCTTATCTTCAAGTTCTTGAATTTGCAATTTTCTATGATGACAAGCATTAGAGAAATCAAAGTTGCATTGCTTAATAGCCTAATATGCTTTATGTTCAATTTCCACAGGAAGATGACAAGCTTTATCATAAACTAACCTGTGAGGAGACATGTCAATAGGTGTTTTGAATGCAGTCCTATAAGTCCATAGAGCATCACCTAAACTCCAATCTTTTCTATTAGGATTGACAACTTTTTCAAGAATTGACTTTATTTCTCTATTAGAAACTTTAGCTTGGCCATTAGTTTGTGGATGATATGCAGTAGAAACTCTATGTTGAACATGATAATGTTTAAATAAAGCTTCCACAACCCTATTACAAGAATGAGGTCCTTTATCACTTATGATAGCCTTAGGGATGCCAAATCTGTTAAAAATGTTATCTTTTATGAAATCAACCACAACTTTTGCATTATCAGTCCTTGTAGCTTTAGCTTTTACCCATTTAGACACATAGTCAACTGCAAGAAAAATGTAAGGACTACCAAGAGAGGATGCAAAAAGGTCCCATGAAATCAATTCCAAACAAATCAAATATTTCACAAGTAAGAACATTAGATAGGGGCATTTCATCTCCCCTAGACATGTTTCCTACTATTTGGCATGCATTACATGCTTTAACATACAAATATGCATCTTTATTCAAATTAGGTCAATAGAAACCACATTCCAAAACTTTATGGGCAGTCCTTTTGGGACCAAAATGACCTCCTACTTCATATGTGTGACAAAATGCTAAAATAGATGCAATTTCATTATCAGGCACACAACGACGAATGACATTATTAGAACAAATTTTAAACAAGTAGGATCATCCCATAAGTAGTGCTTAACATCACTCTTAATCTTATCTTTTTAAGCTCTTGAAAGTTCAGATGGTAATTCCCTGGTCACAATATAGTTAACAATATCAGCATACCAAGGAAGAAAACCATGAAATTTATATAAATGCTCTTCAAGAAAGAGTTCAGAGATTGGAAATGCTTCCCCTTTGTACGTTAGCCTACGTAGATGATCAGCTACATAATTCTCAGCTCCTTTCTTATCTCTGATCTCAATGTCAAATTCTTAAAGTAATAATATCCGATGTATTAAGCCTAGGCTTAGATTCCTTCTTCTTAAGGTGGTACCTAAGTGTTGTATGATTAGAAAAAATTATCACTTTAGAACCTAACAAATAAGAATGAAACTTTTCTAATGGAAAAACAATAGCAAATAGCTCCTTCTCCTTAGTAGTGTAATTGCATTGAGCAGCATCTAATGTCCTTAATGCGTAGTAAATCACATAGGGCACCTAGTCCTTAATTTGACCTAAAACAGCTCCAACTGCATTATCACTAGCACCACACATTATCTCAAAAGGCAAATCCTAGTTAGATGGATAAATAAGAGTTGCAAAAATTAAAATTTCCTTTTAAACATAAAAAGCTTTCTTGCAAGCATCATTAAAATCAAAAGGAACATCTTTTCGGAGAAGTAGACACAAAGGTTGAGAAATTTTAGATAAGTCTTTTATAAACCTTCTATAAAATCCAGCATGACCAAGAAAACCTTTGATTACTTCTACCTTTGCTTTGTCCACTTCAAGTCCTTTTGCTAAAACTACTTGTCCTAAAACAATGCCTTCTTCCACCATAAAGTGACACTTTTCAAAATTCAACACGAGGTTAGATTGAATACATCTTTTAAGAAGAAGGTCTAAATTCTCTAGACATGCATCAAAAGTTTCTCCATAAACGGTAAAATCATCTACAAAAATTCAATGATATTAGTGACATAATCAAAGAAAATAGACATCATGCATCTTTGAAAAGTTGCAGGCACATTGCGCAATCCAAAAAGCATTCTTGTATATGCTAAAGTTCCAAATGGACATGTAAATGTGGTTTTATCTTGGTCTTCAAGGGTAATTCCAATATGAAAATATCCCGAAAAACCATCTAGAAAACAATAATGAGATTTCCTTGCTAGATGTTCAACCATTTGATCACTGAAAGGAAAGGGGAAATGATCTTTCCTAATAGATGCATTCAATTCCCTAAAATCAATACAAACACGCCATCCACTTTGTATCCAGTTGGTACCTTTTCACCTTCATCATTCTCAATAACAGTTATTCTAGATATCTTAGGAACTACATGTATAGGACTTACCCATTGAGAATCAGTTACAGGATTGATTATACCTGCATCAAGAAACTTTATTACTTCTTTCTTAACAACTTCTAACATTGGTGGATTCAACCATCTCTATGTATCCCTGCAACGTTTAGCATCACCTTCGAACAAAATATGATGCATACATGTAGATGGGCTAATTCCCTTAACATCAGCCAAGTCCAACCAATTGCAGTTACATTATTCCTAAGAGCATTAACTAATTTCCCTTCTTGATCATTAGTCAAATTACTAGCAATTATGATAGGCAATAAGTTCCCTTTACCTAAATAAGCAGATTTAAGATGAGAAGGCAAGGGCTTCAATTCAAGTAAAGGGGGACATTCAATAGAAGGTTTTAACTTATATTCAGAGATAGGCAAATCAAGCTTAAGATTAGAAATAGCACATGTAGACAAGTCATTCATAGTGTCAATTACGTCTTGGTCCACATTCAAAGATAATACATCCATGTTTTCTTTATCAATGCTACGAGTAAGAATGACATGCATTAATTCATAATTAGAAAGCTCATGCATCTCATCAACCAAAAGATCTGCAATATCTAGCATAGACACAGAGCAGTCATCAGAATGGTATTTCATGGCATCAAAGATACTGAAAGAGATTTTCTCACCATCAAATTCCATAGATAAAGTTCCATCATGCACATCTATATTAGTTTTTGTAGTTTTCAAGAATGGTCTTCCTAAAAGAATCGGAGAATGAGCAGAAGAGAAATTATTACCTTCATCCATTTTTAGGACATAAAAATCTACTGGAAAAACCTAAGTTATTTACTTTAACAAAAACATCTTCAATAACTCCTTCAGGATATGCACAAAATCTATCAGCAAGTTGAATGACTACTCTAGTTTCCTTTAAAGGTCCAAGATTAAGAGAAGAGTAGACAAAAAATGGCATGGCATTTATTGTTGCTTCTTGATCTAGAATGCATCTGAAAGGAAGGCCACAAATAGACCTCCTCCAGGCATCGATCGGAGGGAGTCTAGAAACGATACTGACATTACATTTTTCGATTCTCAGATAGAGGATGAATGTTGGAATCTCTTGTCTACAGTCACCAGCAAAGATCTCTGACCTTTTCCTCTACTTCGTCACATGAATGTCTGCTTCTAATGTACGTCTCACGAACAAAGCAACGAGAATAAACACGATTGAACTCCTAGATTCAATCGTGAATATGGTTTTTCTTGTTTTTCGATCTCTTTGAACTCTTTTTTTTTTTCTCCACACAGACACTCTGACAGAAAAAAAGATTGAACAGTAAGAGAGAGGCCTTCAATGTGAAAAAACCTAGAAGACTTTGTGATTAGATGTCTTCTAGATAAATCAATCTCGTTTTTGAATTCGAAATGAGATGCCTATCAAAGTGTAATTGAGAAAAATTTGTAAAGGTTTAACGAACCTGGAAAATACAATTCAGTCACATAATTAACTCTTAATTATATTTTGGTTAATTCCTATTTGTGAATTAGCCTAAACAACTTCAGCTAATTACATTTAGGTCCCAAACGAGATACTACCCATTGAGCAATACGTTCTAAATGTGTGACCCAATAGGTCCTCGTAAAATTTCTCATTTGACATAAATGATATTTAATGTCATGTACAATAAGCAGTGTCTAGCAACACATTATTGCAATCCAATTAACAAGAATGTCGATGACAAGACAAAACCTTCCATCATAAAAATAACATGTCTTAATTTCTTTGTCTAGGAAGTTATAATTGTCATGGAACTTGTCATAGTTGTAAAGTTCAATATCTCAATTCCTAGTCCTCAGTAGATTAATTAAACGAAATAAGACTAATATCTCATATCTATTCTAGCATGGCCATGATTTTCATAATGTCACTCAACCAAGAATGCTTGACATCACTCACTTGTTATATAAGAGGGACAAATTATACAATCATTCAACATTCTACAGCACAAATACCCAATGCATGTGTTAAGAGTGACGTTTGACAATATCAAATGCAATCTTTCATGTACCAATCTCTGATGACCTCAGGTCAAAAGATAAGACATAATTATCACAATAAAATCACTCATGACACTCATATAACAATCCATGAAGTGGTTTCATGGCGGGTCAATCCAGTACACGATACTCTACGTGTACCTATGTGATGATTTGATATCTCATATCCATGACAGGTATCATCAATCAACACATACTGGTCTCAGTGTGTTATTGATATCCTAATCTCAATAACACTTGACTAGGGACGTTTTTAAGAATACAAATAAATTATTCTAAGAACATTATATAATTTATTAAATGAAACACAGATATAAAAGTAAATTATATAATTATATAAGTAGCATCATGATACAAAGTTATGCTAACTAACTAAAATCATCATATGGTCATAGAACATATCCAACAACATCCTGCTATACAAAAGGGTGACGTAAAGGGTGAAGGAAAAGGCGGACGTACCTTAAAGGGTTAAGTTTCCCCCTTTTTCTCTTCTTTGTTTGGAGAAGAATCCTGAGATGGTTTCTCAACAACAATCAGCTCTTCTTCTTCAATTGAATTTGCAATTCCTAACCGCTCCTTAAAGTCATGGCACTAGCATTCTCAAAAGGATTGATGGGTTGTGAAGGTATGCTTCCTTGGGATTTGAGCTAGTTTACTTCGGAAGTAAGTTGTCCCATTTGTTTTTCAACTCTTTGAATGCTAGTTTGAGTGTTTTTTTGGAAGGCCATGGTATTTGCGGTTAAGGTTTTCATCATCTCTTCCAAAGTAGGAATGGATGGGGCAGATTGTGAAGGATTGGGACCATCTGGAGGACCTTGGGGATTAACTTGGTAAAAATCGGGAGGATTTCTCTGAGGTTGGTTTTGGATTTGGGTTGAATTTCCTCCTTTATTCCATCGAAAGTTTGGATGATCTCTCCAGCCTTCATTGTAAGTGTTTGAATAGGGATTCAAACTCCTTTGAGGGCTAGAGAAGTTTCCTGTAGAATTAACACTAGCATCTTCTACATCAAAAGGAAAAAAATCAGTAACATGTTCATAACTACAATAAACATTGCAAGAATTGATAGGTGCGTGTGTGCTAGTGTTCATAGATAAAAACTTTTGAAACAAATTAGTGATCTTATCAAGTTTCACATCTGTAGAATTGATTTCTCCATCCTTCCTTGGAATACTGTAACTTGTTCTTGTTGTTCCAACAGAAGATGTAAGCTTGTTGAAAAATTGTCGAGCGTCTATTGGACGTTTTCCAAAAGTGATCCTTGGCTAGCTACATCTATCATCACCCTGTCCATATCATTTAGTCCTTCACAAAAATGCTACATTAGATTGGCTTTTGATATCTAATTGTTCGGCAAAATAGTTAACAACTTTTTAAACCTAAACAATACTCATGAAACTTTTCATCAAGACCCTATTGAATACCTATAGTATCTTTCACAATAGACAAAACTTTAGAGGTTGGAAAATATTTTTTAGGAAAATTCGCATCATGATTTCAAAATTAGCAATAGATCTTGGAGGCAATTCATGTAACCAGTCTCTAGCAAGATCTTGTAGACTAAATGGAAAAGCACGTAACTTTATTACCTCTTTTGTGGATCCACCTTATTTCAATGTAGCACAAATAACATGAAGAGGTAATAATTGAAGATAACCAGTCTACAATTTAAAATTCTCATCAAAATCAGGAAAATCAATAGCCGAAGGATGATTAGCAATTGTAGGTGCAGTTAATTCCTTAATAGTGTGCATATCATTGTTACCTCCATTAGCACCATTATTGCATGCAGGAATAATATTCTCTGGGGAACTATTATTGCTCTACCATTACCTCCATTCCCATAGTCGTCTTCTGCCATTGATGAAGATGAACTTGAATTACTTGAGATTGCTGAAATTGCAGTTTCGTAGACTATGATATCAGCTTGGTGCTCCTTTCCTCTGCGTAAGCCGCATCAACGGGGAAATTTTCATAAAAATCTATAGACAAGAAAAAAATAAAATGAAATGAAAGATTAATTGGAAAGGATTAAACTTTAATAACAATTCCCCAACAAGTGCCAAAATTTGGTTGTGGGTTGTAACACAAACAAATTAAACCTATCTACCAAAACTAATGCAATTAGGGCAAGTAGGGTCGAAATCACAAAGAATTCAATTTCAGTTTAATAAAAACCAATTAAGAAGTAACAAAAAGGGGGGAATTTTTTAAAGAGTATATAAAATAAAATCAAACAAAGAATTTAAAATCTAATTTAAAAAGGAAAATATAGATGAGAAAGCTGTTAACACGAAACAATTTGCAGGTTAATTACTATGGCTCCAATCATCGATCAAATAATACAATTAAGTAGTTGGTTTTAGAATTTGTCTTAACACTCAAATTCCTATCCTTTAAATAGATTTACTTCACATAGGAGAAATAAAATCCCCAATTTAATCAATTAAACCTCCGTTGTAGCGAACTATAAATTTAATCAGTTTACATAAACAAAGTAGCTTTAATTCATGCAATTCGATTCATACAATTCTCTATTAGTAAATAAAAATGTTAGCCAAACCAAATTTATCAATCTTAGTGATAATATTTAAACCTAACAGTATAATCATGCAAATTTCTAGGTGATCAGGCTAAATCAATAAACACAATTAACAATATGAAAACAAGAATTGCACAAATAATAATAAAATCAAATCTTTAATACAAAAATAAATCAAATCTCATAACCCCATATCAAAATAACCTACTTCATATTCTTGTTAACTAAAGAGGACTACTCACAAGACATGATTAATAAAACCGAAAAATACATAAGAAAAGAAAAAGAGAAAATCTGCCCTTTGTCTTCGAAAATCCTTGAGAAATCAATCTTGAATTGTGTATCTAAGACTATGAAAAAGAACCTATTTGTAGGAGTAGAGACTCCTTACAAAATAAGTATTAACCTAAAAGGATTCTTATAAGAAAATAGAAACCTAATACAAAAGGTAGTTTAGGAAAAATAATCAAATCCTAATAAAATTGAAAGTCTTCACCATGGTCAACACCCTTGGTCAATGTTGTTGGTCAACGTCGACGGTAATTTCTCAAGCATTTTTTAACCATATATTCCTAAAAATAAAAATCAAGCATAGGGAAATAAAATATATCTAAAACAACATAATTAAGCTAAGTAAGATAACAACATAAAATGGACATAAACTTAGCATAATTATATACAAATCACTTTTCTTAGTTTTCTTCCTAAGTCTCTCTTGTCAAGTAATTGTTTATGGAATTGTTTGGAGTTGATATTAATAGTAGAGAATATATTGATGATACTTAAGACAACATCAATATTCAGGTAATTGTTGTATGCATGGGATGGAAAAATATTGTGACAATGGTCACTTCTCACTAGAAAAAAAAAAAAAAAGATAAGATTTTTATTTAATAAAAAAATGGTTTTTAATGGAGTTCGAAAATGGTCTCTGGGTCATCCCGAACCGTGATAAGGTTTGCAACCACAACCTAAGGAGAAAACGGAGTAGGTCACCAGAGTCAGCTATCACCCTGGGGATAGCTCTGATTCCTAAGTCATTCTGATAGAGTAATCATAGAGTAGAATTAACTCGATCTGTTATCTCTTGTCCATGGACTATGTGTGTTTCGATAATATATACCGAATAAAGTAAGTTATCTTGTTGATCAGGGCTCTTCAATTACGTGATAGTAGGCAATTAGAAAAATTGTGAGATCATATCATATCCCGTCAGTTGCTCTTAGAATCGTTCAGTTTCCCTAAGTTGGGATACCTTGCCATGCACGTCTTTGGCCGAGATCTACAAGCTCGCTAGCGACCTTTAGACCAACTTCACGACCCATTTGTTAATGTCGAAGGTCTCGACTATCTCTCTTTAGAAGGTCACGACGAGTGATTATAAGTTCATAGAGTGTGCTAGGAGTTGCAAACATTTAGTTGTGTCATGGAAGATGTATGAGATGGATTGGAGCTCACTGGATCAAAGGTCGTGGTCCAATGAGATCTCTCCAAAGCTCTCTTTAAGGTTGATGACCTAGGAGGTCGGTGGGTAGAAGTCGCTGCCCACCTTTCCGCTTGACTCGTGAGTCAGACTTTCAGGCATTCGGGTCCCAGCTTGCATTAACTTGGATCAGTTTGTTCAGGTCATACCCATTTCTCCCATCATTACCCCCTTTTAGGCCTAGAGAGCTCGAAGGTGATGGCACTTAAATTACCATCTTTAAGTCGCAACCTCTGAAGGGTTCCGCCGTTTTTCTGTAATGGCTAGTTTTGGAGGTGAGGTGCCTCAGCAGTTTTAGCAGTTGCCTCGGTTTCTAGCATACCGGATCCTTTTCGGCAACCCAAAGGACTCCTTATAACAAATAAATTAGGAGGCTTTTGAAGATTTTAGGATTTACCTAAACTCTTCTTCTTGCTCATAGAATTCTCTTTTTGCAACATTAGTTGCTTCCTTCCCGAACTCCCTATTTTAATTTGTTCGACGAGTATCTTAGGGTTCAGAACACCTCTTTTTTTAATCTCTTAGGAATTAATGAGTGAGTTCTCTTTTCTCTTTCCTTTACTGCTTTTGGAAAAAATCTCATTTTTCAGTCCTTCAAAGAAAAAATGTCTTCAGTGTCTCTCCCCAAGTCATCTTCCTCAACCAACCTATCTTCATCTAGCACCCCTTCTCTCCATTCCGGAGAGGTTTCTAGGCCTTTTCCCCCCAGTGAACCCAGAAAATAAGGTATTTTATTTGCCTCCAATTACTTCCATGGCTCCCAGAGTCTCGAGTAAGGTTTATCATCCCTCGAAATTAGAGATCTTTTCTTTGTCTTCTTCCTTAGGCCCTTTATGAAATTTTCCAGATTAGCGGGGACCAGGGTCTGAAGATTGAGGATATAGTTGCTGCTTGGGTGTTCAAGCGGTCTAATACCCTTCCTGTTCAGCACATAGTCCTTCACTTAACCAACAATAGAAGGGGCATTCTTTTGCCATACTTGCACCCTTTGTTTTTTGACATTATCCATTTTTAGAATTTCCCCACAGCATAACTCATTCACAATGTTATGCGAACTATAGTCGGGTTCATTGCAGCTTGTCATCTCTACAAAGTTCCAGTTTCTCTGGATATCTGTATATGTTTCTTCAAGGTCGATGTCTCCTCGGTAAAGAATAAGACTAGTGTGGTGTACCTCCAGTTTAATAATAGGTAGAAACTAGAAGATCCCTATTTTGTCTTCTTCGCTAAGCTTCAAAACAATTTGGTCTAGTTTGAGCCCTACCTAGACTGGAATATGAACAAGACCTTCTACAATGGTCTCCCCACCTTGGCTGGCGAGCAGGAAAGGGATAGAACTTTCATGATTGACCTGGCTTGTTCCTACGTCGAGAAGGTTGGATGTACCCAACCGGTCTGGCCTGTAGCCTTTCTCTATTCTGTTGGGGTTGGGAAGTCTAGCAGACCGCAATCTTAACTCTTTTAGGAAAAGCATGGGAATTCTTCACAATGGTAGGGACCTTCTCTGTTTTTTAGCGTTCAATGAGTCTTCTTCACCTTTTTGCATACTAACATATGTCTTTTCTTCGTTTTGACAAAGATGAGGATTGCATGGTTATTGAAGTCAACCATCCGTGCTCAACAACACCAGCCAGGAGGCTTGCTAGCCTTCCGAGCTCCTACCAACGGCCCTAATGATGCTGCTGGTACCTCCTCCACTGCTGCGATCGCTGCCTCTTGGGTTTCTTCCTTCAGGATCCCAATCCCCAGACCCAAAGCAAAAAGATTGTCGTGGTGAGTAGTACTCAGACCATCCTGAAGCTGAGTGCCAAAGCTGTTGCTTTGTGAGCTATCGAGAGTCCGGCAAAGATCATAATTTCTTCTTTCTCCCCTTATTCCTAGTCTACATCGCTTGGGAAAATACTTCCTTTGACCTCCTTGGGGAATGGGAAGGCTCCAGTGACCTCAAAGCAGGAACTAGAGTTTAGAGGTTGTGCGACCGAGGAGGTCGTTGATGTATTGAAGAGGCTGGGGAATCTATCACTGGCCTCCCATACCGATGAGTGGAATGCCATATGGGTCCCCTATCTTGCTCTGAGTCTTCAAACCCGTTGTTCCAATGGCTTCATTCCTAGTCCTTTCTAATGGAGTGTGTGAATTCAATTGACCGGGATATCTACCAGGAGCTCATAGACGATGAGTTGGACCGTTATACCGCCTCCCTCCATACTGCAGTAAGCTTCTTTAATTTCTGCATTTGTTGTACTTGTTTCTACATGAATTCTTCTTGAGTAATAAATTTTCTTCCTCTCTTCTTTTTGCATAACCATGTCTTCTTAGGGAAGTGATCGAGGAGATAGATGTAGAGGGTGAAGAATGATCAGGAGTTCTAGACCTTGATCTCCAAGCTCCAGGACAAGAAAGCTCATCTTGAAAAGAATTCCAAGAGCTCAATTCAACGGCCGAGCAAGCCAAGACCAATTATGCTGCTGTTAAATCTCTCTACCAGGTGATGGAGATCAAGGAGCATACATGGCATGGGATAATTCATGGAAGATCTCATATGAATACAATAGCTTGTATTTCAAATACAAGGTTGAAAGATCAAGAATGAAGAAAGACTTGTTGGAGATTTAAGATGATATTAATAATGATTGGGAGTTCTTGTACAAAGATCAATATTTCAAGTATAAGCATGGAAGTTTGAGGA
>JAOXNR010052159.1:0-17381 GCA_028571225.1 Parsonsia alboflavescens | reverse complement strand
AGTTGCGTTTTATAGCAATCCTATATAACCTTCTATCAAAATTATCCATTAAGTACCTGATGGACAAGGGCATTTTTGTCTTTCTAAAGATTTTGATTTTTTTTAAAAAAAAAAATTTGAAATTCCATCATCCCTTTGGGGTCGATAAAGCAATTAACCAGACAGTAACTAGACAACACGATCAAATTGAACTTCGAAGGGTAAAAATCTTCAAAACTCCTTCGACAAATCTTTGCTGGTCTGGACCCATCGACTTTCTCCGGCTGAACACCCGCCATCTGCTGCCCATGCTCCTCATCCTTGATGATCTTGCAATCCCATTCTTTTCTCAAATCTGCACTGTCTTCCCCCCAACTACCTTCGCTTTCAGGGATCCCATTTACCTTCAGGGGACTCGACCCACTTTTTGAAACCCTATACTACTGCTACCTTAACCCACCACCGAATCAAATTGTTCTGCTCCTTAACCCAGAAACTCCGGCCATTAATTCAGTGCCTCCAAAGATGGCATCTTTAATCTCCGAAACCATTCCCTGCAATTCACCGACCTATCAACATCTTCAAAACCTGCCAGAACCCTCTGAATCGACGACCTCGGAATCAGTAGTCGACCTGGAGTGCTGCATAATTTAGCGACCGATCTGGTCCTCTTTCTCCTTAACGGAATCAGCGATGAAGTACATGGTATCTCGGCAGGTAGAGAGCTCGAAAGAGAAGGGTTTATTGAGAGTGTCTTCAGCACCTTGACAGTGAGACAATCATAGAAACTGATGACGCCACAGGGAACAGAATCAGGTATGGTTGAATCAAAAGGGTCTTTTGAACCACAGCAATTTGCCCTTTCTCAAAACAAACCAACGGCGGCGCCCAGGTCTTGGTGTACTCCCCTTGCTTCGTGAGCCAACTGGACCTCTCCGAACTAGACCAGAAATCAATGCCATCGTAGTAGGAGGGGCTGGGATTAGCTCCAGTGATGGATCACCATAAACTCTCCATAGCTTGGGGAAATTGGGGCAAAGCGTCGTAGTCATCCGGATAGGGAAGAAAGAAAAGGAGTCGGCGGTGGAGAATAAAGAAGAAAGAAGAGATGAAAGAAATTAAAGAAAGACCTAGTTGAAGTTTTACAAAAAAATTTGGAAGAAAATGCCCCCCAAAAAATCAAGCATCTGGCTAGTAGATTGAGCCGTTAGTGAATTAACGGTCCAAATTAACATAAAGGATAAGTTAATGAGAGATGGAGGTTCTGGGGGTGGGGGATCGAGAAAAGTAATGGATCATTTGTAAGTATTCGGTATAAATTTAGGGTTATCATGGGTAATTAACCCTTATTATTATTATTATTACTATATATGGCTATATCTTTTGTCTTTGAAATGTTTTCGTTTGTGTTATGAAATAATTAAAATAAATCTATCAAAACTAGAATATAAAATGTAGAGTATAGAAAATATATAGAAGTAGAGAACAAGAAAACAAAAATATCTTTTTAATTACTTTTTCATTTACCTTCTTTTTTCATCTAAATTTCTATTTATAGGCCTTATGATCATTTATCCTAATAACATCACTAGTTTGTTACATAAGTTACATATGGAGTGGAAGAAAGAGTTACATAGTAAAGGGATTAAGTATCAATTTAGTCATTAAACTTGTATTTTTTTTTTAATTTAACCATTGATCTTCTAATTGCATTAATTTAATCGTTTTACTTTATTGGAATGATCAATTTGATTACTAAACTTCTAATGAGTCAATATAACCATTTTACTTTGAGGGAATAGTCAATTTGATCATTGAACTTCTAATTTAAGTTCTTTTTTTTTTTTTTTTGAATTTTTTAATTTTACTAAAAGTTAAAATTATGATTCAACTTAATGTTCTTATTTTTTTAAGGTTGAAAAAAATGTTTTATTTTTTAATTTTACTAATTTAATGTTCTTTTTATTTTATTTTATTTTAATAATTTAATGTTCTTATTTTTTTAAAAAAAAATTTACGAATTTAATGTTCTTATTTTTTTAAGGTTGAAATTTTTTTTAAGTTTTAAATTAATTAAAATTTTATTTAAAAAAACAACATTTTTAAGTAAAAATAAGTTAAATCAAACCTTTTTTTTTTAAAAAAAAAGATTATAACAAAAGTTAAAATGAGACACAAATAGAATATAGTCATAGGAATATCGTGAATATAATTTCACCTTTTAGTAAAATTAATAAAAAAAATAAAAAGAAAAAAGAAAAAAGCTTAAATTAGAAGTTCAATGGTCAAATTGACCATTCGTCCAAAGAAACAATGCTTCATTAAAACTTTACTAGGAAAAACCGGTAGGATAAAAATCTAGTGAAGGAAAACGAGTACATTTTTTTAAAAATAATGCACGGCCACATTAAAACCTTATTAAGAAAAACCCAAAGGGTAAAATCTTGATTTAAAGGGAAAAAGAATACAATATAAAATAATAACCTCCCCTCCTAAGTTCATTATTTGAGATCTTTTAGTTGGCACATTTTGATCTTGTGGACTAACTTTTCAAATGTTGAAGTCGATTTCGTGAACAAATCTACTAAATTGTCACTTGAGTGAATTTGTTGAACACTAATCTCACCATTCTTTTGATATATATTATGTGGATCTAACAAATATATATCCAAACATCTACATAGCCAACAAAATCAGACTTAAGTGATTTATTATAATAACGACCCATATCTATCGTTCCTTGAAGGTAACGAAATACATGTTTAACACCATTCTAATGCCTTCGTATAGGTGAAGAACTATATCTTGCTAATAGATTCACAACAAATGATATATTAGGACGTGTATGACTAGCAATACACATTAATGCCCCAATAGCACTAAGGTATAGCACTTCTGGACCAAGAAGTTCTTCATCGTTTTCATGAGGGCAAAAAGGATCTTTATCCACATCAAGTGTTCTTAAAACCATAGGGGTGCTCAATGGATGTACTTTATCCATATAAAATCTTTTAAGCACTTTTGTGGTGTAAGCTGGTTGATGGAAAAAGTTGCCATTATCAAAATGTTCAATTTACCAACCAAGACAAAATTTTGTCTTTCCAATATATTTCATTTCGCATTCTCTCTTCAAATAATCAGCAACCTTTTGGAGTTCTTCATGAGTTTTGATAAGATTCAAATCATCAACATAAACAGCAATAATGACAAAATGCATGGGCATACAAGGTCATTTTAATAGCCTTCTTTCAATAAATATTTGCTAAGACGATTGTATTACATGTGTCCCACTTGTCTCAAACCATAAAGAGATCTACACAATTTTATTGAATAAAGACTTCGAGAGCCATGATCACACCCTTCAGGTAATTTAAATCCTTCGGGAAGTTTCATGTAAATGTCTTTATCAAGTGAGCCATATAAATATGTTGTAACAACATCCATGAGACTCATTTCAAGTTTTTCACTTAATGCCCTACTTAATAAATATCGAAAAGTTTTTACAGCTACCACAAGAGAATACGTCTCATCATAATCAACAATGGGTTTTTTTGAAAACCCTTGTGCAACAAGACTTGCCTTATATTGCATAATTTCAAGTTTCTCATTTCTCTTGTGCACAAAAACCTATTTTTAACCCATAGGTTGCACATCTTTAGGTGTGGGTATCACTGGTCCAAAAACTTTTCATTTAGCCAGTGAATTCAATTCGGTTTGAATTGTCTCTTTCCATTTTGGCTAATCATTTCTTATTTTACATTCATTTATAGACCTAGGTTCAAAATCCTCATTATTGTCCTCAATGGTTTTTGCCACTACACTTGCAAAAATGATGTCGACATTTATCTCATTTCGATTATACTTTTCTCCAGTCATGACATAATTTATTGAGATCTCATTATTTTCAGGTACTCGAATTTCTTCTAAATCATCAATCATGTTTGGGGACTTTTCTAGAGTCTTTAATTCCTCGTTTTGACCATCTTGATTAGTTGCTCATTTTCTTTTACGAGGAATTTTATCCTTGGAATCGATTGGTCTATCATATTTCAAATGTGCTTTAGACTCATAAGCAGTGATTATTTATCCTCGAGGGACATAAATTCTTGCAGGAGCATTTATAGCCGGTACACGACATTTAGTAACTCATTTTGGGTCAGTAAAAGCATCTAACAATTGATTTGCTAAACTTTGTAAATACATTATCTTTTAAACTTCTAATTCACATTCTTTTGTGCGAGGATCAAAATGATTTGACGATAATTCATTTCATCTAATTTTTATTCGGCTTTATTTTTTCTCTCCCTAATGTTGGGAAAACTGATTAATCAAAATCATAATTAGCAAAACGAACTGTAAATAAATCTCTAGTTGATGGGAGAAAAGGGCATGACCTGACTTGGACCCAAATAACTAAAATTCTAACTCACAAGTCAAAAGAAAAGGTGGGCAACGACCTTCCACCACTGACCTCTCAGGTCATCGACCTCAGAAATGTGCTCAAAAGAGGTCTCGCCGGACCATGACCTATGACCTGGTGAGCTCCAATCTGTCTCATGCATCTTCCATATTGCGACTAAGTGTGAGCAACTCCTAACACACTCAATGAGCCGGTAATCATTTGCTGTGACCTCCCAGAAGAAATATCCGAGACTTTTGACGTCCACGAGTGGGTCGCGGGATGAGCCAAAAGGTCGTTAGTGAGCTTGACGCTCTCTATCGAAGATGTGAATGGCAAGGTATCCCATCTTAGGAAAACTCCATGATTCTAGGAGTAATTGGCGAGAATCGATATGATCTTACAATTATCCAAATCTCCTACAGTCACGTAATTGAAAAGCCTGATCAAAGAGGTAACTCACCATATGATATATATTATCGAATCATACACAGTCCACGGGTAAGGACAATCCCTTAAAATTTTACTCAAAGATTAGTCTCAGAATACTGACTTACGCATCAGAGCTATTCCTAGGGCGACTGCCCACTCCGGTGACCTAATTCTCTCTTCTTCTCAGGTTGCGATTACGGATTCATCACAGTTCTAGGGTTACCCGAGAGTTGCTTTTAGCTCCATCACTTTTGGCTCTGTCTGTGGGAAATCTTTATTCAAAGGTCTAGCTTTTTCCCTACTTAAACACAAAATAAGAATTGTGATGAATCGATTGCAACCAGCATAAGTTCAGCCACCATGCTAGGGTAGGCCGCCAGGCCGGACACAATTACGTATTGCAGAATCAGTGCCAAGGGACTCTGTCTCAATGGAAGCTGATAAGAATAATCCAAAATTAGTGGCGTAGCCAAAACAGCAGATTCAATCACTGTCTGGGCTTTCCTGGATGGCTAAAACAAACCCTCCACCCGAGCCTGAAAGGAGTAGACAGGGACACAGTGTCTAGAGCAATAATGGCACCGACCCCAGACTACCAAGGACAAGGGTAAGTTAGGTGTCCGTTCCCACCAAACTGCTGGAGCATATGGTGGTCGCTCTAGAAGGACTTTTCAGCAAGGGAGATTACATATCGATAGGCCTAACTTCGATCCCATCTCCAAGGGAAGCACAATCACCTCGAGACCAAGGGGGCTGCTCATAGCCTGATCAACCTTGACCTTTTGGACCAAGGAATGACCTGCACCCTAACGAAGGAGGTTGTGAGACGAGTCGAGTACCGGCCGAAAGATCACAGGTCGAAAGGGTCCTGCCTCTACTTGACTTGAGGGAAACCCTAAGCCACGGAAGGGGTTTCGACTTGAGAGATAGGCTCAACCAAGCAGCCATTTCACAGAGTCAACAATAGGACACCAATCCTGAAGAGCAGGGGAGCTCGCTGAGAACTCCTCTTGGGGGAAGGATATCTCCTCAATGTAGCCTAATCGAAAAGACAGGCGATGACACTCGAGAGGTAGCCCTAAATCCATTGAGGAGAGCGACTCTCCCAACTAATTAGTAGGGAAATGGGAATCAATAGACGCAAAGTGCTGTGGACCTATCGGAGCCCTCACATTTCATCCACAGCATCAAGACTGCCTGAATGCTAGCGGGATTCAAGGCACTGCATCTGGAGGCAAAGTACGATGGCACAAGGGAGCCTTTCTAGCACATAGGAAATGTTCGAGTACCCCGATCATGTTAAGTGTCGAGCTTTTTGGTTCATGCTGACCACGATAGCACAGCCTTGGTTCAAAGGGATCTCAAAAGCTAGCATCTCAAACTGGACATAATTGAAGGAGTTGTTTCTGAAAAACCATTAGAGTAGCAAAAGATGTGAAAAGGACATCAATTACCTTTTCAACATTAAGTAGAAAGTTGGTGAGAGCACCAAGAGTTACTACAGTCGTTTCAATGACGAGGTAGTGGAGATTGAATAGAAAAATGATGTAATATACATCACGGCCTTCCAGCAAGGATTGCAAGAGGGGTATGTGGCTTTAAGACTGGATGAAGAGCCAGTGAAAACCATCAAGGAGCTATAGACACTCCTCGAGAAATTGATCAAGGCCCAGGAAATGGCGATTCAGAAGAAGATACCTGGTTTTGCCTCGACCACTGAAAAGGAGAACAAGGGGCGGCTGAAAAGCCCCCAGACATCAAAGTGAGATAGGAAGAACTCCCAACCGAGAGGGGGACCTTCAGACAAAAGGAGAAAGACCACTCCAGGTTTGGTAACTACTCCCCTGACAACCTCGCGAGAGGAGATGATGGTAGTCATGGAGAAGAAGGGCCTGTTGAAGCCAGCCAGACCTCTCAAAACACCCTCGGCCAAGAGAGACGCCGCAAGTATTGCCATTATCACAAGGATCTTGGCCATCTCACAGAGGACTACTTTGACCTCAAACATGAAATTGAGAGGTGAAGATTTAAACCACTGATGGTGTGCTTCCAAATTGGAGACTTCCCAGTATGCAAGATACTGGTCGACACCGGAAGTGCAGTAAATGCCTTGTACAAGAAGGCATTCGACCAAATGGGGATAGATAGAAGCTTGTTGATGAAGTTCGATATTGTCCTGACAAGTTTCAATGGCAGCATATCCTATGCTGAGGGAATCTTGTGAGTTCCAACATCTATTTATGTAGATGGTCGAGGAGTCACAGAGGTCATGGATTGGTTGGTGGTTGATGCGGCGGAAACGTAAAATGCAATACTTGGAAGAAGAGGGGTCATAGACCTGAAGGCCGAAATCTCCTTGTTGAATTACTGCATGAGGATCTAGGTTGCCAAAACTTGGGTCACCTTAGAAGGGAACAAAAAGTCAGCAGCCGAATGTTACCTCACCAAAATTAACATGGAGGCATCGGCCATGCCGAAGCAGGAAGACTTCATCCACCTTCCCTAGTAGAATGATGAATTCAGAATCCAAGCTGCCGACAAAGACGAAAAGGTCTTTATCAACCAAGAGTTCCCTGAAAAAGGGATCAGAATCAATGAGCTACTTCTTTCCAGGATTAAATCGATGCTCGTCGATACCCTCCAAGAGCATCTACAAGTCTTCGCATGGCTACCTATCGACCTTGAAGGAGTAGACTGAAAGATAGCAGAGCATAGGGTTGGGTTTTGGCTAGGAGTGAAGTTGATAAAGCAAAAGAAAAGGACTTTTGCCCCCGAATGCAACGAGGTTATATCCTGAGAGGTCCAAGCTCTTCTCGATGCTAGGATTTGAAAGAGGTCTTATACCTGGAATGGCTTGCCAACCTAGTGGTCATGCCCAAGAAGGAAGGCACGTGGAGAATGTGTATAGACTTCACTACACTGAACCAGTATTGCTGGAACAATTCATACCCCTTCTTGAGCATAGATCAAATGGTAGACTCAACTGCTGGTTACTAATGGCTGTGTTTCTTAGATGCCTATAAGTATCATCAAATTCTAATGGCATTGGAAGATATGGAGAAGACCTTATTCATCACTAAGGTCGGGACCTAGTGTTATACAAAAATGCCTTTCGACTTAAAGAATGTGAGAGCCAAATTCTAGCGAGCCATGCACAAAATCTTCAAGAACCAGCTCGGGAGAAACATTGAGGTCTATGTGGACGATGTCGTGATCAAATCCAAAACCATAGAGGACTTCATTGAAGACGTTAGGGAGACCTTCCAAACCTTGAAAGCTGCTCACACGAAGCTTAACCTCGTGAAATGCACCTTCGGGTTATCAGCCAGAAAGTTCCTGGGTTTTATGATATCAGAACTCGTCATTGATGCCGACCTGGATAAAATAAAAGCATTACTGAATATGGAACCTCCTAGGAGTATTAAGGAGGTTCAGAGCCTAACCAGGAAGATGGTAGTCTTGGGATGATTCATTAGTAAGATGGTTGATAAAGGAGAAAAGTTCTATAATATTCTGATGAAGCCAAAAGACTTCCAGTGGACTCAAGATTGTCAAATAGCTTTTGGGAAGCTGAAGGTATTCTTGGGAAAACCCCCATAGCTAGTCTCTCTAGGGTTAGGAGAGGAAATTTTGATGTACCTGATTGTAACGGAAAAGGCTGTTAGTTCGGTTGTGTGAGTAGAAAGGTCATGATTGCAATTTCCAATATACTATGTAAGTCGATTGATCAATGGTCCTGAAATTAGATATTCAGACCTCGAAAATTTTTTGACCTTGATTGTTATCACATCAAGGAAGTTAAAACTTTATTTTGAAGCTTACCCGATAAGAGTGTTAACAAACCTTCCACTAACACAAGCGTTGGTGAAACTTGAGCTATCGGGCAAGACGATGAAGTGGTCGCTTGAGCTCTCGGGATATCCAATTGATTTTGAACTGAGGAAAGCTATCAAAGCCCAAGCTCTCTCAGACCTTGTAGAAGGATGCAGAAGTGTTCCATTGGACCTCACTAATACTTGTGAAGCCGAGACCTGGACTATGCACACGAATGGTTCCACAAAAAAAGAAAATTTAGGTGCGGAAATTGTGTTGATCAGCCTTGAGGTAGTGAGAATCCCTTACTCTGTAAGTAAAACTTCCCAACCTCGAATAATGAATCAGTATATGAAGCTCTCTAAGCCTGTCTAATGCTTATAAGAGCTTTGAAAATGCAAAAATTCTATGCCAAAACTGATTCACGAGTTGTAACCTGCCATGTTGCTAGGGAATCCGAAGCTAGGGAGGAGAACTTGGCTTTATTTTTTTTGCGCTTGATATTGTTCAGGGAGTCTGTTTATGGCTCTCTGTTCCCTTCTTTGTTTTTTTATACAATTTCCCAGTATTTTCTGCCTCTACTTTGAGCAATGTTTCTGATCTTCATACTCATAGTTTTTCAACAATTGCATGCTTGCACAATTGAACTACCTTTTCATTTAAGCAATTTATATTAACACAAGCATAACAACTGCATGAACCTTAAAAGACCCTAGCTTTAATCAGCGCTGAGCTCGTTGGAGCCACCGTTGAGGTAGTTGTTGAGTGTTTGGGGTCGCCATGAGGTCTCTCATATCCTAGATGACCTCTAGGTGTAGAACTTTTTTAAGTGACAAGCATTCTAGGGTCTCAGGAGCTGTCGTCGTTCAAGATCAACTAGCTTGTAGCTCCCTCCTTTGTGGACTTCTTGGATTAGGTTGGGTCCTTCCCAGCTTTCTTGCAGCTTGGTCAGTTGACCTTGTTTGCCATCATTTGACCTTTCGAGGACCATTTCTCCAACCGTGAAGTGTCTTTCTTTCACTCATTTGTTGAAAAAATTTGTTACCTGCTTTTTGTAAGTTCTATCTGCTTCAATTGCCTTGTTTCTGACCTCTTCGAGGAGGTCGGGCTCTGTCCTTCTCTCCCCCTTGTTTAAGACTGAGTTATACTTGGTCAGTCATAAAGATGTCATTCCAACCTCAACTGGCATTATCACCTCTGCTCCAAAGCATAAACTGAATGGAGTTTCTCTAGTGGCATTTCTTATTGTGGTTTTGTATGCCCATAGTATACTTGGGATTTCAATTGGCCAATCTACGTGGCTACCTTCTATCTAGAGCTCAGTGAGCCTCTTCTTCAATCCTTCTAGGATTGTTTGGTTTGTGACTTTTGCTAGCCTATTGGCTTGAGGGTAGGCCACGGAGGTCAATCTTTGCTCAATGTGAAGATTCTAGTAGAAGGTTTTGAATGGGTCACCAGTAAACTGTTGACCATTGTCTGAAATGATGGCTCGAGGGATCCCAAATCGTCATACAATGCTTCTCCACACAAATGAATGAACCTTTTGCGATGAGATCATCGTCATTGTCTCTGCTTCAACCTATCCAATGAAGTATTCTAGAACAACTATGAGGAATTTGGCACCCCCCTCCTCTTTTGAGAAGGGTCCGAGGATGTCGATTTCCCATATGTCAAATGGCTCTAAGGCATTGATTGGCTGGTATTTCAGAGATGGAAGATGTGATTTGTTCCCATGTAGCTGATAGATTGTGCATTTCTATATGGTTGTCTCAATGTCAGCGACCATTGTGGGCCAATAATACCCCGTCTGCAGGATCTTCTTAGCTACAGTTTTTGCTCCTATATGGGACCACATATGCTGCTATGTACCTCGTCAATCACACATTTGCCCTCCCCTGAACTTAAGCATTTGAGCAGTGGCTATGTGTATGATCTTCTGTATACCTCGTCATCTCTTATCAGGACGTAGAGAGGTGCCCATCTACGCACTTGGCGAGCTTCTTTCTGGTCGTCGGGGAGGTCGCCGTGTTTGAGGAATCTGAAGATTGAGTATCTCCAGTCTGCTTGATCCTCTATAACCAGGCTTTCTTCTTGGTTAATGCTGGGAGAGTGTAACAGCTCTACGAGTAGCTTGGCAATGGTCCCATCTACCTCCCGGTAAACTTTGGATAGTGCGTTTGATTCTGAATTATGCTCTCTTGGAATCTGCTTAATGAGGAAGTAGTCATGTTTTGAAATCGAGTCGCTTACTCTTTTGAGATACTTGACCATATTGCCTTCTCTTGCTTCGTATTCTCCAGCAACCTGGCTGGCCACAACTTGTGAATTTGTTTTGGCGTGCAGTTTCTGCACTTTGAGAGCTCTTATAAGCCTTTGACCAAATACGAGAGCTTCATATTAGGATTCATTATTCGAGGTTGCAAAGTTGTACTTCATAGAGTAAGGGATTCTTACTTCTCAAGGCTGATCAGTACAATCCTTGCACCTGAATTCTCTTTTTCATTAGACACGTCTGTGAACATGGTCCATATATCGGCTTCACAAGTACTCGTGTGCTCCAGAGGAGCTTTAGTACATTCTTCCACGAAGTCTGAGAGAGCCTGGGCTTTGATGGCTTCCTTGGTTCAAACTAGATTTGATACCCTGAGAGCTCGAGAGACTACTTCATTGTCCTACCTGAAAGTTCAGGCTTTGCCAGAGCTTGTTTCAGTAGTAAGTTGGTTAGGACTCTTATAGTGTAAGCTTCAAAATATGGCCATAATTTCCTTGAGGTGATAATGATGAGGTATAGAAATTTCTCGAGGTCCAGAAATTTCTCGAGGTCCGTATATCTAGTTTCTGGACCTCGGAGCAAACGGCTAACATAAAAAATTAGAAATTGCTATTAATATCGAGCTCACTGCCTTTTCAGTTCTGGTCGGGTACATACAAATTTCTTCTCCTCGTCTTGGGGAGACAAGTTGAGGAGGTTTGCCCAGAAAATTCTTCAGCTTGGTGAGCGCCTCCTAATAGCTTTCAGACCACTAAAAGTCCTTTGGCTTTTTTATAACTTCATAAAATTTTTCTCCTTGTCTGCCATCTTGCTGATGAAGCATCCTACTGCCACCCTTTTCCTTGCTAGGCTCTGTACCTCTTTGTGGTTTCTGGGAGGTTCCATATCTAGTAGAGCCTTGATTTTGTTTGGGTTGGCATCGATGCCACTCTCCGAGATTATGAAGCCTAGGAATTTTCCTGCAGAGACTCCGAAGGTACATTTCTCCGGGTTGAGCTTCATGTGAGCATCTTTCAGGGTTTGAAAAGTTTCCCGAATGTCTGCTATGAAGTCTTCTATAGTCTTGGATTTGATCACTATGTCATCCACGTAGACCTCAATGTTCCACCCGAGTCATTGAAATTCTGCTTTGACATTTTTCAGACCAAAAGGAATCTTGGTGTAGCAATAGGTCCCGAGCTTTGTGATAAAAGAGGTCTTTTCCATGTCCTCGTGAGCCATTGGAATCTGGTGGTACCCTTTGTATGTGTCAAGCAAGCATAGCCACTGGTATCTGGCTATGGAGTCTACCATTTGGTCGATACAAGGGATTGGGTAGGAATCTTTCTGACAATATTTGTTAAGGGTGGTGAAGTCACACACATTCTCCACGTCACACACAATTGGATTGGCTAGCCATTCTGGGTACACCACCTCTTTTAAGATTCCTACATCTTGAAGACCTTGGACTTCCCTTGCTACCTTGTTGCGCTCGGGTGTGAAAGTTCTTTTCTTCTGTTTTACCAGTCTAACGTTTGGCTTGAGCCCGACCTCGTGTTCCACAATTATCTGTGCTGCCAGGTAAAGACCTGCAAATTTTCCTCAAGGGTGTCCACCAGTTTTCCCTTTACTTTTGGAGATATGAACTCTCCAATCTGGATCCCTTTCTTAGGGAATTTGGGGTTGAGAAAGACTTTCTCCCCTTTTTCGGCCCTTCGAATTCTGAGGTGGTCATCCTCTTTTGGGAGGTCAATGCACTCCTCTTGCTTAGGCTCAAGGGAGCTTTCCTTGATGTCTTCCACAAGGTAACATTCAGCAGCCATTTGCCTATCCCCTTCGAGTGTGATCCAAGTGTTATCGACCTGGATCCTTATGTTTTTATTGAGCCGGGAGACTTTTGTTCTTAGGCCCATGACCCCCCTTCGGCCAAGTATGGCGTTGTCGGGTCCATGGGCATCCACTACCATCCAGTCCATTGTTTTAGTGACATCTCCATTGTCTGCTCTGACTGTAGTGGGAACTCATAGGATTCCATCGGCATAAGATGTGCTGTCGTTGAAACTGATCAAAGCTGTGTCTGATTTTAACAGCGAGCTTTGTCAATTTCCATCTGATCAAAGGCCTTGCGATATAAGATATTGACTGCACTCCCAATGTCAACTAGGATTTTCCTCACTAGGAAGTCGCCGACATGGAGGGACACTGTTAGGGGTTCTGAATCTCCCCTTCAAGGTCGCTTCGACCTTCTCTCAATGGCGTTCATCTCACCAGCCGGGGGTCTTTGGTTGTGCGGGCCTGCTGGTGGTGGATTTGCAAGTCCTGCATTCTATGCCAAAAATTCGGGTAGGTGGCCCTCCTTTATCAGTCTCTCAATCTCACGTTTGAGGTCGAAGAAATCTTCTATGAGATGGCCTTGATCTTTATGGTAGTGGTAGAACTTTGCCGGATTTCTTTTTGCCATCGGACTCTTGAGAGGTCTGAGCGGCTTGAGAAGGCCTCTCTTCTCCATGACCATCATGGCCTCGACTCGTGATGTCTTGAGTGGAGTGACCACGAGGTCGGGGATGACCTTCCTTATTTTGTTAAATTTTCCCCCCTTGGGGGGAATCTCTTTCCTATCCCGCTTTTATTTTTGAGGACTCCTCGGATGTCCTCTATTGTCTCTGTCTACGGCCGAGGTGAAGCCTAGGATCTTCTTCTGGACTGCAGATTCCTCAACCTTGATTAGTTTTTCCAGGAGTGACTATAGCTCCTTAATTGTTTTTACTGGCTCCTCAGCCAGTCTGTGGGCCACGTACCCCCCTTGCAAACCTTACTTGAATGCAGTGATGTAGATGGTGTCATTTTTCTGCTCAATCTCCACTACTTCTTCGTTGAAACAACTGTAATAGCTCCGGGTGCTCTCACCGACCTTCTACTTGATGAGGAAAAGGTCATTGATATCCTTTTCACACCTCGTGCTGCTTTAGTAGTTTTTTCAGAAATAGCTCTTTCAGCTGTGTCCAGCTTGAGGTGCTCACATCAAGAATTCCCTTGAACCACGACTGGGCCATTTTGGTCAGCGTGGACCTAAAGGCTCTGCATTTGACATGGTCGGGAAGCGCGAACATCTCCATGTAGCAGATATACTCATCAATATGTTACTAAGGTTCTCCAGTTCAATCATATTTTTTCTCCAATTGTGGAGCTTTGAAGCCTGAGAGCATCCTGGCTACTTAGATGCTGTGGACAAACGGCGAAGGCTCGGTAAGGTCCACAGTGCTTTATTCCTCCTGATCGCCTGAGGGAGCTGCTCTCCTCAGTGGGTTTGGGGCTGCCCCTCGAGCGTTTTCACTTGTCATTTCTTTTAGGCTACGACGAGGAGACATCCTTGCCCCAAGAGGAGTTCGCAGGGAGCTCCCTTGCTCTTCAGGGACTGCCCCTTACGCCTGGCTCTTGGAGATGGCCGCTCGGTTGAGCCTATCTCTTAGGTCATACCCTCTTCCGCTCCTGAGGGTTTCTCTGAGGTCGGTTACAGGCAGGGTTCTCACTCCTTGTGACCTTTGTTCTGGTTAACCTATGTCATTGCGCACAGGGTTGGTCCTTGCCTCTGAGGGTTGAGGCCTGTCTAGCTAAATGTGCCCGGTTTGGCTCCTGGGTAGCTGCGTATCCCTTCAGGAGGACTCCGGAGTACACCCAGTGGAAATGTAATCTCTCCTGCCAGAGATCCGTTCTGGGGCCGCCGCCAGTCTTTCCATTAGATTTGTAGGCATGGACACTCGGGTTCCTCCAGATCTTTGTGGCCTAGGCGGCCTGGAATTGCTGGCATTCGCCATGAGGTCTGGGTGTCTCTAGTGCTACCCCTCTTGTATCGGCATTTGGTTGGCCGAGACACTCTGGGATGGGCCGGACTGTGCCGACTATTGCTGGCCTTATTGTGTTTTGGGCTTTGAATTGCTGTCATTAACCACCTGCATTGGCGCCGGTATTTTAGGCACTATCTTTCTAATGCGTAATTGTATTTTGGTTGGTGGCCTGCCATGGCATAGCGGTTGAACAAGCGAAGGCTATGACTGAGCCATCAGGATCGTTTTTTTTTTTTTTTTTTTTTTGTGTATGGGAAAAAGGGCTAGTCTTTTTTGTTCCAGCTTCCCATAGACGAGCCAGAAGTGATGGGGTCCAAAAGTTGTTGGACCGGGTTCACCCCATAAATCCTGATGAAGCTTTGTGATCGACAGCCTGAGAAAATGAGAAAAATATGTCACCGGAGTGGGCTCTGGCCCAGAGAAGAGCTCCGATGCCTGAGTTAGTATTCTGGGAGTGTTTTTCGATAAAGTAATACTCAAGAAAAGCAAGAAGACTCCGTTTTCTATTGTCTTACCTGGTTGTCCTTATACTGATTGTGTGTTTTTGCTTAAGTAGAGAAAGAGTCCGTTACCTCCTGGAATTAGACTCCTTATTACGTAACAGAAGGCAGTTAGGATAATTGTGGGATTCAGTCGAATCCCGCCAATTGCTCCCAAGATCATGAAGTTTCCATGGTACGAGGAATCTTGCCATTCACATCTCTGTGAGAGCTACGAGCTCACTACCGACCTTGAAACCAAGTTCGCGACTTCCCCATGGATGTTTAAGGTCTCGATCATCTCTTTTGGTGAGGTCACGCCGAGTGATCCTTGGCTCCTTAGAGTGGCTAGAGGTCACGCATCGATGGTCGTAGCATGAAAGATTTATGATTCGAATTGGAGATTACCAGGTCGAAGTTGGGGTCTGGCAAGACCTCAGCTCGAGCTCATTTAGGAGGTCGATGGCCTCTAGGTCAGTGACTTGGGAGGTCGGTGGTGGCTGGCCACTTGCCCACGTGTCCTCATTGACTTTATGAGTCTGACTTTCAGGTACTGAAGGCATAGGATCCTCTGGCCCATTTGGGTTGACTTCTGTCCTAGTTCTTCCCCGTTTCACCCATCACATAAATATATATAAGAAATTCAAATTCAAGCCATATGATCTGAAATGGAATCTTTGTATACGAACCAAGTTTGGACTTTGGTTGATCCACCTGAAGGGTAAAATCCATCGGGTGCAAATGGGTTTTCAAGCAGAAAACCAACATGGATGGTCATACTTACAAGGGGCAACTAGTAGCCAAAGGTTTCAAACAAGTTGATGGTATTGACTCTGATGAAACTTTTTCAAATGTAGCAACGATCAAATCCATTAGGATATTACTTGCTATAGCAGCATATCATGATTATGAAATTTGGCAAATGGATGTCAAGACTGCTTTTTTGAATGGAAAGCTTCTCGAGGATGTGTATATGACACAACCTGATGGTTTTGTCTATCCAAATAATGCTTGAAAGGTGTGCAAGCTACAACGATCCATTTATGGATTAAAGCAAGCATGTCGTAGTTGGAATCTTCGTTTTGATGATGTAGTCAAGGAATTTTTCTTAATTAAAAATGAAGATGAGCCTTGTGTCTACAAGAAGTTCAGTGGGAGTATTGTGGTATTCCTGGTATTATATGTGGATGACATACTTATTATTGGAAATGACATCCCTACCTTACCGTCCGTAAAGACTTGGCTAGGGAATTGTTTTTCCATGAAAGACTTGGGCGAAGCAAATTATATGTTGGGTATAAGGATCTATAGAGATAGATCCAGAAAGTTGATTGGCCAAAGTCAGAGTACATATATATACTATGTGCTAAAGAGGTTTAGCATGCAAGAGTCTAAGAAAGGATTCTTACCTATGACACTTGGCATAATTCTTTCGAAAGGATAGTGTCCTACAACAGAGGAAGAAAGACAACACCTGAGTAAGATTCCCTATGCATCTGCCATTGGATCTATCATGTATGTAATGTTATGTACACATCCCAATGTTTCATATGTTTTGAGCATGACAAGCAGATACCAAGGTGATCCAGGGGAACGCCATTGGACTGTTGTTAAGAATATACTTAGATATTTACAAAATACTAAGGTTAAATTCCTAATCTTTGGAGATGATGAAGAGCTCATTGTAACAAGTTACACTGATGCTAGTTTTCAAACTGATAAAGGTGATTTTCGATCGCAATCAGGTTTTGTGTTTTGCCTTAATGGTGGGGCTGTATGCTAGAAAAGTTCAAAGTAGGTAATAGTGGTTGATTCTACTACAGAAGCTAAGTATATTGCTACTTCTGAAGCTGCAAAAGAAGCAGTTTAGATCAAGAAGTTCATCACTATGGAGCTTTATTGTGACAACAATGTAGCTATTACACAGCCTAAGGAACCAAGATCTCACCGGCGATCCAAACATATACTTCGTCGATACCACCTCATTCGAGAAATTATCGAGAGAGGAGATGTTAAGATATGCAAAGTACCAACAGATGACAATGTCATTGATCCTCTGACGAAACCTTTGACGCAGCAGAGACATGATCATCACACCAGATCTATGGGCATTAGATTCATAAGTGATTAGTCTTAGTGCAAGTGGGAGATTGTTGGATATGCCCTAAGAACATATGATGATT
>JAOXNR010052158.1:12428-49561 GCA_028571225.1 Parsonsia alboflavescens | reverse complement strand
GTAATTGTGAAATGTTGTGAAAAATTGGGTAAATAAGAAATTACTGTTTTAATATGGGTAAAAATGAAAACGCCCCCAGAAAAGCCTCATGTGCCACTTCACGTGTTATTTTTAAGGGGTATTTTGGACCTTTTAATTTTTCTCATCTTCCTTTCTTCTTGACAAATCAAAGCATCGCTAAGAAGTCCATGGCGGCTTCTGGCAATTTCATCACCGTTGATAGAGTTGGCGTCACTTCTCCTGGCCTCTTTTACAGCCTTAATATCGTCGTTCATGGCATTTGAGGGATTATTGACGCAACTCTCTTCAAGGAACGCCTTCCTAGTCGCCCACCCAGTTAAACATCTCCGATCACGCCGAGTCACCGAGTTCTGGAAATGCCCTTAAATGAGAAGCACCATCTCCTTCACCATGAAACCTGTACGGTGATCACAGCTTCAGATCACTGGTTGTCAGTCAAAATCAATTACTTCCTCCACCACCTACTTGGAGAGAAATCCTTCACAATGGAATCGAACCTCCCACGAGTGAACAACCTACGTTCTCCCAACCCTTTTTTTGCTGCCGGAACTATTACTAGCCGCAAATGGATTTATCTCGCCTACAACCCGATCACACCGGGCCAACTTCCTCCGACAACAGACTCTCTGGGCCAATTCCGAGTTTCCGATTCCAATTCAAAAATAGTGTAAATTGAGTTGTTCAATTACTCGTGAAACTACCAGCGGGATGGAGGAACTTGGCAGAGTTGGGAGAAAATAAAAATCAATCAGCGGTTCTGTTCATATTGGCACACCGATCGATTCAAACCATGTGAAGGTTTGGGTATTTGAATAATTTGTGCATCAATAGCGAAATTAATGGTGAACGTTTTTGAAGGTATAAATAAATCTCTTCAGGTGATGAAACTGCTGAAGCTCTTCGATTCGAAGTTCAAGTCTTTCCAAAACTGTGACTCCTCTTGCAAAGGTTGTAATGGGAGATATGTGGAAATGGAGGAAAGAGGAAGAAATGAAAAAAAGATAGAAAAATTAATGGACAAAATTGCCACTGAAAATTAGCTGGGGAATGGGCACATGAAACCTTTTCATTAATGCTTATCGATTAAAATGAACTGAAGAATTCTTTTTAATATATTTTTATAATAGGAATGTTAAATTCAAATGATTTATAATTGAGGAATTAAAATCAAATTTTAAAAAAATTCTACAGCCGCAGGAAATATTTACCCTGTGAGTGAATTTTAAGTTTAAATATATTTTATTTTTTAAAAAATGACATCCAAATTCAAAATAACCATACACCCTCTTTGGGAATGATACTTGTAATTCAAAATTTCACTATCAAACTTGTACATTTAAGGAATTAAATCCCACTGACTACTTGATCTTGCGATCAACTCATTAATAATAAAAATAATTCGGTAACTTCATTTACACTCAATTTTTGTATTAGAAAGATAGGAGGTTTTTTTTTTTTCCAATTAAAAAAAAAAAAAAAAAAAACTAAACTCAGGGGGTTAAGATACAGTAAAAGATTGAATCGCTATTTAAAATTTTTATTATAAAAGATTAGAAAGCTTTATTTTTAGCATAAATAAATTGACGTATCAAAAAGAAAAGAGAATTGATATTGAAAACAAGTTTTACCGTTTGGTTGGCACCCATGGTTTCTCTGTTCCTCGTTCTCCGGGTTTTTTTTTTTTTTTTGGTTTTCCTTCCTAGAAAGGGAAATTTAAATTTCATTATTTTATAATTAAATCTTACTATTTTTGTATTAAAATAACACTCAGTGTTGATAAGTTTCAAGATCAACATATATACTATGGATAAATAAGAATCGCAAATGGTGAATCTCATTAAATTATGAATCCACACCCTTGCATCAAATCTTATATAGAATTTATAAATCGAGAAATATGTTTTATTAATTCTTACAAATTTTTTCACTCAGCTATGTTCCTGCAGATCAGCACAAATGATTGTAATGAGCAGGGCGTTGAAAATAAGGAGAGGGGTGAGGATAAAAAAGGGACAAAAAAATTTGAAATTTAAATCCTGGTCTTCGGGTTATAATCTTATAGCGGTCCCATTTTGCGCCTTTTTCCAAACCGAACCCCTTCAAGAGTAGGCCTCGATGTCAAACCAGAAATGAACGACTTGGATAAAAGATGATTCCAGCACATCTTATACCTTATCTTTTAAATATATCTGTGTTTTTTTTTTTAATATATATTTTATTAATTAAATTTTTAAAATGATATACTAAATTTTTAGTGGTACTTAATTTTTGTTATAAAATTTATATTATTTTATTTAATGATATAAAATGATAAAATGGAGTCATAAAGGAAGTTTGCTCAAACAAGACTTCGAATCTTCTTTTATACTATCAATAATAAATATATAAATATAGTTTTATAAGATGATATATATTATTTTATTTGATACTGTACAACGTAATATAAAAATGTGATAGAATACCAATAATTTTCAGGAAAATTCTGATATAGATATGATCTATTGATGCAATAAATAGAAACGAATAAACGGCTAAACAAGAAAACTGGATAGTGTGAAAACACATAAGTTTTCAATTTAACGACAAAAGTCAGAAAAATAACTGAAGACAAAATGAGATATTTATAATCTAAAATATACTCTAAACCTAATTGGAAATTAAAAAGTTCCAAAAACATAAAAAGCCCAAAAGTCAAATTTGAACTCATTCCGAACTCGAGCCAGCCTGCATCATTCTCCCTAACTTGGAAAAGATTCATCCTCGAATCTAACTCGTTTTCATCAACTGTGTTTTTACTAGTACTTTTGACACAAAAGAACTCTAATTAAAATAAATAAATAAAAATAATTTTTATATATATTTATATAAAATCTAATAACATGAATTCAAGAAAAAATTGTAACTTTTAATTGCAATGAACAGTAACCGAGAAACAGTGCCTCTGGAACAGTAATGGAGAAACTATACCTTTGGAATAGTAATGGTGAACAATATGACAAACAGTTTCGGAAAACTCAAACTTTGGATCCTTTTATTTCTTTTTTTTTTTTCTCATATGATCTTTCGATCTGCTTGCTTGCCTAATCAGAAATCTCGATTTTCATGTTGAGATTCTGAAAGGAAGATTGTTTGTCAAGTCGTTCTGCTCGATTACGCCCTTGATTCAAAACCCCAAATTGATTGATGTCTTCCCTATCATCTTCGGATTCAATCTCTGATTCTACCCCCTCCTTAGTCTGAACCTAATCTACGCTAGTTGCCGCTTCAAATCTTGAATCCGCCTTCTCTATTCTTTGTTTTCGTTTTCTTGCAAGTCTCGTTAACAAGGCTGTTTGTCTTCCTTAGTAACAACTCTACGTCCCCTTCCAACACGACGCCATCCATGATCAACACAATTCTATTCAGCCATTGGTGAAGGCAACCTAGTGATCCGATACCAAATGATACAATAAATAAGAACGAATAAATGGCTAAAGAGGAAAAAGAAATGAACATTGTAAAAATATACAAGTTTCCAGTTTAACGACAAAAATAGAAAAAATCACATTGTAAAAGTTTGTTTATAACCGAAGACAAAACGAAAAATTTATAACCTAAGATCTACCCTAAATCTTATTGGAAACTAAAAAGTCCTAAAAATATAAGAAGCCCAAAGGTCAAAATTGAGCCTATTTCGAGCTTGAGCCAACCTGTATCATCTATCATAAATTTTATAGTCCATATCAAGTTAAGAGATATAGATATATTTTTCACCCTAAAATGTCAGTACTTTGTGGGGAAAAATATGTGACGTGACTCATATTCTAATGGATTCAGCTGGTAATAGAACTTTCCAAATCTTCATTCTCCTAAATCTTTTGACCCAGAGGGAGTACACGTGGAAACAGGTGGAGCTAGTATACATATCCAATCAATAAGAACAATTTTCCTTTTTCCCAAGTAAAATCTTTACCGAGGTCTTGTTTGGATTTTCAGGAGGTGTTGGGAATCCATGGGCCTTGATCTTTAATGAGAATTGAGAGACCAGTCCATAATTTCTGCTTTAGTTGGCCTCTTATATGACAAAACAATCACGGAAACCGGTTCTCCAGTGTAACAGAAACTGGCTCTTGTGAGCCCACATCCCCAATCTTCAAAATCTTTCAAACTTCTCAAAGAATATACAAAACCGAAATGTTTCTCACTCCGTCCATATAAACCTCCAATACCTAATATAACAAGTCTACATTTTCGCCTTCACATAAAGAATTTAAAACTGGGCTTTAAATACCTAATAAAAAACTAATCCTACCGTAACGTATAACGTTACCGTTATCGAAAATAATTCCAAAGCATCAGGAAAAATTCTCAGTTTAAATCTTTAATTCATAGGAGAAAAATCCCATTTTCTATGGGTCTCTAATCTTTATTTTTATCTTTTTATTTGATCAAAGAAGGCAGAAGAGGTTTAAGAGTCTTGTTTAAGTCTTAACTTGTTTTGAGTATATTGAAGGTAGGAACTTGAAGAGAAAGATCTCTCTAGGTCTATGTCTTTTTGAAAAGTCAGAGACTACTAATTTCTTTTGGCTGCCTACAAACTTCACTTATGAAGTCAAGCCTGGATTCCAATACTTATTTCAATTTTTGAAGTCCCTTATGATTTGTTTTTTTAATAATAGAAAATATAGATTCGGCCCCTCAATTGACAAAAAGGTCCTTTCAACCACAATAAATCATTCTCGATAAATAGAAACAGATTCCACCAAGCTTGGCCCAAATAATGAAATCAGACCTGGTTTGAAGCCTAATCTGTTTCCATCATTATTGAAAATAAGTTTTTAGATAAAAGGACTTCTTTGGTCCATAGGAAAAAACCAAATATACGGAACCTGAATTTTTCAAAAGAAAAAAAACCCCCCAATAATATGGGACTTTAAAAGCTAAATTATATACTGGGGATCTTTCTTGACCAAATAAAAAAGGATAAAAGTAAATATTAAAAACCTATATTGACTAAGTAAAACATATTAGAGTTGATGATAAGATTTTTCACAAATAAAAATATTTAGTTTTAGATTGAAAGAGTATAATTTAATTGATAAAATTAACTCATCGAAGATTCAAAGTTAAGATTTGAAATTTAAAAGCTGATTACGTCTTTAGGTTTTACCATGTACTTTGGCCAAGAAATTTAACACACAACATGAGGGTGCTCGTCAGGGTTATATCATGAGGTTCTAGACCTTACAGTTTCAACCAAAAAATTATTTGTTTACATATACGACCAAGGTTGCGAGACGTGAATGAAAAGCCACCCTATAGAGTGTTACTCTTCTCCTTCAATATATCAACGACCTCTGAATTTGAAATTGGTATCTATCTTTGTTATTAGTCTCAAATTTGTTTTTTTTTTTTTTTGGCATTTGTGGTCGAATGGTTTAGACGTGAAACTTGTATCATATTAGTCGTTAGTTTAACTCTATCTTCCTGTATACTAGGCTTTGTGAGTTGCAACTATGAACGAAACAATCAAAATACATGTAAATTGATCCAAACATTGTTAAAGGAAAAGAATGTCTCAAGTTTTATTTATTGTATTATTCTTGTTATTAGTCTTGATTATTATGAATATACTTAATCGAAAATGTTAATTTGTGCAATACTCTATGCACACTAACAAGTGCAACAATTAGTCAACTAATGACCAACTATCTTATTTTTTTAAAAAATAATTAATTAAAATTTAATCAAGTATCTCAGGGTTTAATTTATTCAAAAAACATTTGAAAAAAATTTTTTTATAAAAGAATTTATTTTTTCTTAACAATTAACTATTAACTTTGAGCGTTAATTGACTAACGACACTTGTTAATGTGCATTGCACATACTAACATTACTCTATACTTAGTAGCTAAATTACTATATTAATAAAAAAAACTTTATTTATTAGTATAATTATTGATAAAACATTACAAGTTACGTTTAATATTAATTTTTAAAACTGCAAAAAGTCATTATAACATGAAGTCAAATATCTAAACGTTGAAGATCTTCAAAATTGGACATGAGGAAGAATATGCCTTCAATTCAAATTTGATTTGTTTGGCGGCATAGGGCCCGACATTGGGCCTAGCGCCAGACGGGTTTCACCAAATGCCATTGCAAGCAATGGATCATAAACGAATGTGAAAACTTTGCCCCGTCTGGGTTATGTATTTCCCATTGGTTGCTTTACCGCATTCAAATTTTAAAAAAATTAATCATGACGACATAACAGCAATCCTCATGGTTTGTGTTTGAGGACTCGAGGTGGGCAAAAAGAATTAAAAAATCTTTATTTACCTTTGAATTCTGGTCTTTTCCAGAATCAGATGCCCTTAACTTTACCAAACCGAAAGAAAGAAAGTAAGAAATTGCAGCATTTCAGCAAGGAAAAAAATGGGCGAAATTATACCGATTAGGATCCAAAGAGTTGCATACAGAGCTATTTTTCTATGAGGAACATTGAGCTCCATTCTCATAGATAAGAAGGCTTCAAGTGATTCTTTATTAGATTAGATGGATCCTCTGGCACAAGAATCACCAAGGGATTCCGATGCCCCATATATGGAAGAATGGAAAAGCACCATTAAAAATCCCTAATGCAGAGACCTCCACTCTTCCCCAACCATCTCCCCTGCAAAAAAAACTCTTTGAAATGGGCAGTTGTTTTCTCTTTTCCGAAATGTAACTAAAAAATGAGATAGCACTACTAATAGTGGGTCAACCACCAGAGAACTTAAACTAATTAAATGGCTAAAAATTTGCAAAAAGCATTTCGCAGTTCCACAGAATCTTCATCAGGCACAGATAACTTCATTATCTTAATGCATACTACTACTACGAAGCATGAGTGCATGACGACGTGTAGTGGGTATATAATAAAGGACCTACCCACAATTCCCAGACCCTCTTCCTGCATGGTTTCTTTCATATGCCCACCATCAACACCTCACTCTGCAATCATAACTATAAGCTTTCATAGAACTCTCTAATCTCAAGTAAAATTAGTTTATTGATGATCGAGTATGTATCAAGCACTTATATGTTTAAATTTGCAACAAATGAAGGAATAAACATTCTAAATTGCTAAGAGACAGCGGAATGGTACCATGAAAAAAAACCCCACTCATTTAATAAATATTTTTAAGACATGAAAGACTTTGCATCACTTAGAAAAGCGAGACCTAAAATTCAACTATTCTTCCACACTCATCTTTTTCAATACCGGTTCAGAGAAACAGTGAAAATTCCATTCATTAGTTCTCAGAATTCATGTCCATTTCTGCAATCCACCCTTTCACTGATTTAATCAGCAGTGACAAATACAAAATATTTCTATTTTAAAAAAGAAAAATTAGCAAATTTTTTTGGATGAATGAGAACGATTAGCATATAAAGAACAAAATAAATATTAAGTCAAAGCGCATTCATGGACATTTTGTCCACCAAATTTGACCAAAAAAGAAATAAATTTAAAAAATTGCAGAACATTTTTTGCCTTATCTTTTTCTTTTTTAAGGTATTTAGAAAGATTTAAAAGGTACCGATCGGTATTATACTGGCAATTCAAATTCTCATTCAATCTTCATAATCAACCGCAGATTAATTACAGTACATATAGTTCGATTTTCCAACAATCAGAGTCAAGTCTATTTTACAATTTAAATTACACGAAAGCAAATACTCAAAAAGTGGGTGGAAAATATCAATGATACCTCATCGTGGATTAAATTAGCAGTCGACGCCGATGATAGATCGCATCACCGATCATCATCCCCCCTCAACTCTCGGCCTCCGGAACCGCATTGAGATCCAAACTACAACCATTTTCAACCACGAGTGACTTTTTCCCATCATTCTTAACCCCGTTAACATCAGTATCCTTCTCTAGCTCCGTTATGTTATTCAATCCATCGTCGTTTACATCCTTAATGCTGGTTCCAGTCTTCTCAAAATATTTGACTGCCACGTGCATCCTCCGTAAGATTGTAAAGAACTCTTCCACTTCCTCTTCCGAAGGCTGGGCCGGCACAGCCTCATCTTCCCTATGCGGAACCGTTTCTCCTTCCTTCTTCCGCCTATCACGGCCTCTCAATTCGCCGTTCTCCCCTCTCTTCCTCTTCCTTTCCCCTTCCATTGATTCCGTCCGTCAATGATCCTTGACGGAAACTCTAAACGATCCCAGTTTCTTTGGTCTTTCTTTTCCGTCCTCTTCGGCCCCCCGCCCCCCTCTCTCTCTCTACCTAGTAGTGTAGAATATGGGACATGAGCAGACTTTGGAATATATTCCTTGTTTTGTAGCTTTTGCGTAAGCAAATAACCGGGGCGAGAAACTTTTACACTGGTGGTTTAGTTTTTACTATGACGATGGTTGTTGATAGTCATTGGCAACCGTAGGATTTGAGGACATTTGTGGTGATGTCATCAGATGATGTCACGTGGTGTGTGAATCATGGTGATGCTTTCCGATGGCCTTTTTTGTAAAAAAAAAAAAAATTTCGTACAGCTGCAGCCACGCGCTTTGGTGATTACTGATTGGGCTCTACTATTTACGTTCGCATTGAAGACATTTATGGGCATTTCTTCATTTTCATCTCGAAAATTCAAAATTCAAAAAACAATATTTCAAAAATGAATTTACATTTAATTACCTTTACCTTGTTTGAAAGGAGAAATGAAATGGCGTCAGCTTCTTTCCATTTTCATCTCTTTCCCTAGTCCTCACGAATAAACTATATAAACTTCTCTGCTTTGCTCAAAAGATGAATTCTCTCCCCTTTTTATTTGTAAATTACTAAGAATTATTTTGTTAAAATTAACTTAATATTTTTTCCTTAAAATATTCTTATTTATAATTCTAATTAAACTAATAATGATGATTATGAAAAAAATGAAAAAATGAAAAAAAAAGAGGAGAAATGAGTATTGTGATAAAAAAAAATCAATAAAATATATAATAAATTAACAACGATAACTAATAATTAATAATAAGAAAAATGAATTCAAATAACTTATAAATAAAAACAAAGAGAGAAATGATTTTAAAAGAAATATATTTTAAAATTAATTCTATTAATAATTTTCATGATTTTAAATCATTTATATTCCTCCCATATCTCACTAACTCATGTAATTCTATATTATATATACAATAATTTAAAAATTGAATTAAAATACAAAACACTCTTTCATTCTTCAATGCAAAATTCATCCCCAAACTAATAAAGTACTAGAATAAATAATAATAATAATAATAACCTATTATATAACTTGTTTAAGAATTTTAAAAACCAAAGGATAATGTGGTATACAATCATGTGAATTAACAAATACAAAAATAATTTTCCGTTTGAAATTGAATAACAATCTGAAATTTTTTGTTAAAAGAGTTTGACTTTTTTTAGTTTAAATATATAAACTTATTTCTTGAGCAATTCTTACCTCAAAAAAAAAAAAAAAAATCTAGAATCTCAATATTTTCTATTTTATTTAAACGTTTACTCGATCAACTGGATGTACTTAATTTTCTTCCCCTCAATCCATATTGAACATGTGTAATTTATTTAAATGGTAAGATTTAACGATTAATATTTTTTTGTTAGATAATTAATTCATTTAAATTTAAATAGATTAAACATTAGTATTAAATATACAATACCAAGTAGCATAACAATGATTATTGATTTAAAAAATATATATATGAACAAAGATTTTTAAAAAAAAAGAAGCAAAAGCACTTTTAAATTACTAGAAAATACAAAATAGTTTAATCATAAAAACAAACTCTCTGGAAAAATACACAAACAAAAAAGAAAAAAGATTACAAGTCTACCCAAATATTTTCAAAGAAATTATAATCGAAACAAAAATTAATTAAAAAAATAAAACCCAAAAAATCTTGTATTCTAGAAGTCCAATGTAGCTGGAGAAATGTAATTCAAAATTCCCTAAATGATGAAAAATAAAAATGGTTGTCTTTACTTGCATTTTTATTTTGTAATGTCGAAATCAATTCACGTATATTTCGACCGTTCGATTAGAATCTCATTGTCTTTATTGGAAAAGATAAAAGTAAAAAAAGAAAAGAAAAAATATAAATGGAATGGTTGTGTTTCACCGTGTCAGAGACGAGTGTACGTCTAGATGCGCACTCTCGAAAGCTTAGACAACTGTTCTTGGTCGTTAGATGTGAAACGGGGTTTTCTTTATTCCAGCTGGAAAAAAATGGAGCGGTTTTTTCTTTGACGGTTCCGCGGGACCAAAAGGATGACTCAGTGGGTCAAAGTAAATATTAATCATTATTTTTTTTAATATTTGACGAAATATGAACGGGCACCCGCTGTAACCGTTGACAAAATAATTATTAATCCCTATGTGCAAAACTAAATATCTCAGTTCTATTTATACATATTTTAAAATAAAAGTTTAACCTAGTTTATTTTTAAATTACATATATCAATTTTTTAATAAGTACTCCCATCATCTCTTTTTATAAGTTTTTTTATCTGATCAATTTTGTTTCAAAATAGAAATCACTTTACACTTTTTTAGGAACATTTTTATTTTTCAATAAGCATTTAATGAAAAGTTTTCACTCATACCCTCCTATCACATTAAATATTAGAATTAAATTCATATGAGAATTATTTATTATAAAGAATATTTTAATTCCGCAAAAATATTAATTATTGAAACAATCTTAAATGACTTTTAAAAAGAAAAAGAGAGACTAATATTTAATTAAGGAGATGATACATTCATTTTTAGACGGTTCAAAATGTAATATGGGATATTCAATTTCAGATATTGAGAGTACATCCCAAAAAAATTAATATCTCATTTTCACTTGATAAAATAATTTAGAAGTACTTTTGAGTTTTATAAAATGATAAAATATTAATTTTATCATTTCCAGATATTGATAAAATTAATAATTTATCCTCTAATTAGTATAATTAGTTGTGAAAAATATTATACAAGTAGATGTAAATCTTTAAATATAAAAAAAAATTAATGAGATTTATATTAAAAATCTACTATTTATTTCTATAAATAAGACATTTAATTTCAAATGAACTAAAAAAATAATAGAAATATTTAATTTTGAAAGGTGAAAATAATATTTTTCTTGTCATATTAAATTTTATATTTTTTTAAAATTTAACTTAGTAATTCATTTTACAAAAATGAGACACTTGATTACAAATAATTCAAAAAAAAAAAAAAACAACAAATATTTAGACAAAGAAGTGTTATTGTTTTGAATAATATTAACATTTTGTTAAATTGATCATATATAGAAAATTTATAATCAATGTATTATGTTGATCGTATTAATGAATAATAATGTCTATAATGTGTAAAAAAGTTTACCTAACATACTGTCCTTGTTCTTAATTATAATACATTTGACCTTACTTTTTTTATCCTTTTTTATTAGTCTGCATAGGTATTTTACTTATTCTTTTCCATTGCCAATGCGCTCTCCCTCTTCATAAAACATATTTTTCCTTTCATTCTTAATGTTTTTAACTAGGCAAAATGATTAATTTAGTCACATAACTTTTTTCGTTTTGAATATACAAGTCCTTTTTTTTGAAAAAATAAAAATAAAAATAAATCTTTTAAGACCTTTTAACTTTTTATTATTGACCAACTAGGTCCGAAAAGGATATAAAGTTATAAGACTTTAAAAGATATATTAAAAAAAAAGAAGAAGATATGGATCTATATGATCAAAACAAAAAAGTTGTAGGACTAAATTGGTCATTTTGTCTTTTATCTAATAGAGACATTTTAAAGAAAAAATATTTCAATCCCACTAACACTCTCTTGGGTTTGACCCTATGCACCTCCACGGATAACGGTTATAAGCTTAAGAAAAAAAAGTGGGAAAAAAAAAATCTTTATTGTAATATTATGGAAATGACTAAAAATGACTTATAATTAAAAATAAGGGAGTAATTTGTGTAATCTAACATTCTTAAATTTAATTAAGATTTCAACTTATTCATGAAATGGCATGTTATCAAATAAATATAACATAAGTGGAGTGGATAGAGTGACGGGTGCAGAAATCATAAATTTTGAATTCAAATCCCATCAACACCCTCTAAATTTGAGGATTGTGGAGGTGCGAAACTTATTGAAAAAAATGTTATAAAATAAATATATAGAGGAATTTTCCATATAGGAAAGTTGTTGTAAAACTTGGTTAAATTCCATGAAATTTCTCTCTCCTGTTATTAGGAAGAAAAAAACCTTATCAAATTTGGTAAGAAATATCTTACTTTTAAAACAATCTATAATGCAGGTGCACTATTGAGAACTCCGTATGACAACCATTTTATGAGTATATTACTAACGGGTAATATAGAAAAGACGTATTCAAATACTTAATTAATAAATAAAAATGATTTATAATTAATGATAAGAAAAAATTAATTAGAATGATTTATATATAGCGATGGAGTAAGTATTACAATAACATAAGTTTTTGTAAAATTACTATTACATTTAATTTAATAAAGCAAGATTTATGAAAACTCCGTCCATTTGAGACGGTCTTTTGGTTTTTGTTACGCAACAAACAACACAAATCTTCAAACCACTTTCTCCCAAATCTTCCGATGGCTAAATGATTTGCCATAATTGTTGCATTTGAGGAGGTGGTAGTAAATTAAATTAATTAATATTATATATTTTTTTTTAAAAAAAGGAGATGAAAAAGACAAAGGAACAAAATCGAAAGGTGGATTCTAAATTCTGTGGTCAATATTAATTTTGGGAGAGAGGTGGGAGCGACGCTGGTCAAACGTTTGTCTCACGATAATTTTATGGAGTTGCTGTTTAACTTCCAAAAGTCGGGACAACCACCAAAAAAAATTCCGCTTTTCAATCATGCGTCTTTTTACCAATTTTTTTTTTTGAAAAAAATTTCCATCTGTACAAGTTCCTTGTGTAAAATACTTATTTCCCTTTAATTACTTTTTTTTTACTAATTATAAGTTATTATTATTAGATTTTTTTTAATCAATTTTTTATCATTTTATCCAGTCTCTATCTCTTTTCCCTTATCACTATTGTTAGATTGATTAGAATCATAAATATAGACATGTTAGGAAAAAAAATATTACTTTAATTTTACCAAAATAACGGTTAGTAACTTATAAATAATGATTGATGGAATATCATTTGGCGACAGATTGATAAAGTTCTAAATATAAATAAATAAGCCAAATCTGTTTAGTACAATTTAGTTTAAATCAAACTAAAACATTTAATTTATAATATAAAAACATCAAAGTTGTAATAAAAATTTTTAAATGGTATAAAAATGAACATTCTAAAGAAGTAAAATAAAGAAAGAAAAATCATCAAAAGTTAACAAAGGAAAAAAGAAAATTTATCAACAACAATTAGTTAAATAAATTGTCTGGATTTATGAAAAATATTTCCGCTAAACCAAAATACGGGTCGCTTTAGCTTTTCTCACATATATTAAAAATAAACATCATAAAGGTAAAACTGAAAAAAGAACAATAAACATTCATAAAATTTTGTAAAATAATTTATATTATGAAATAAATTTAAAGATGTAAGACAACGTGAGTGAGTAGTATTATACTCCTCTCGTCACTAAATATAAGTCATTTTAATTAAGTTTTTTATCACTAATTATAAGTCATTGTCGTTAGTTAATTAGCTTTTTGAAGATGTTCTTTTCTATATTTTCTCTATAATATTATACTCATAAAATGATGTTTAAAATTTTTTTTAAAAAAAATTAGAGAATATTTTAGAAAAAAAAAAGATTTTATAAATTTTTATAAAATGACGATTAATAATTTATATTAAATCGGGAGGGAGTACTATTTTCTTTAATAACTCGTGGTTTCGTGACTTTCGTCATTTCCAATTAGCCCCGTCCCATCCCAATCCTTATGTCTTTGTTTTCAAAGTGTCAATTCATAAGCCTTTTGAAAAAATTTCCAATCTCTCCATCGGATTCCTTTCCTCTTAAAATTTTATTAATTAATATTTTCTTTACCGGTCATTATAAATCACTATCCATTTTTATCAAAATTAAAATAATATTTTATTTCTTTTTAAAATGCCCATATTTGTGTGATTCTAATGAAACTAACAAGGTAAAATGATCAATATAATTTCATCACTTTTTTATTTTGATCACTTAGGTATATATATATATATATTTTAAGATCCCATAACTTTTTTACTTTGACCATACCAATTCATATTTCTTTTTTTTTTTTTATATCTTTTAATGTTCTATAATTTTTTATCAGTGACCAATTAGGTTCTATAACTTTTTCATAGGTAATCAACTAGGTTAGAAAATAATATAAAGTTATGGGTTCTTAAAAGATATATATAAAAAAATATAGATCTGCATGGCAAAAAAAAAAAAAAGGTTATGGGACCTTGATAAAAAAAAAAAAAGGGATTTACATGGTCAAAACAAAAAGGTTATGAGACCTTAAAAAATAAAGAAAAAAAGATATAGACCTAGATGGTTAAAACAAAAAAGTTATAGGATTAAATTAATCATTTTGTCAATTACAATAGTGATTAGGGAAAAGAGAAAATGTCACACCCCAGATTCGGGTCTAAATTGGGATTCGAAATACGAACCCGACACTTGACATAATGGAATTCACAAGGTTGCCCTCACGAGCTCTAAGCCTCAATTACTAAAACTCCAAACAAAAAATGAATAAATAGTTATATCCCAACAAATATAACAAAATATTCATAACCATATATAACCTTCTCTCCCAAACAAATAAAGTAAAAATTACAATGCATACAAGTTACATCTCATGAACCTAAATGAAAATAAAAGTGATCATCAACTAATTCAGATACCACTATCCTCCACAATGCTTGTTTCTTTGAATTTTAGAAAATTACATGAACTACATAGCCTAGTGAGTTTTAGGAAACTTCATACTTGAAAAAAACATATCTATAAACCAAACTCAAAATTACTTCAAAAAAATACAATGGAAAAATTTTACAATTCATAGTATCTCAAAGATTACTTTTCAAAATAATTCAAAAGGTATCAGACGGATAGATCATTATTTAAACAAAAAGAGTTTGGTGAACTTTTTGACCATGCTTAATGAGTTCAAGTGGATTTGTGGAACATGTTTCCCCAACTAATTCATTTGAAACTTGAGCCTTTAACCTTATGTTTGAAAGTTTTTATCATAAGTAATAATTCGGATGTAAACTCATCTAAAATAATTCCAAATAAGAATCCAAATATTTTATATAATTAGAAAATAATAATTCAAAGGGAAAAAGAATCTTATATTTATTTGCAAGATTATTTATCCAAAACGAGAGTTTGAAGATAAAATAAAATAAATTCTGGAAGAACATTAAATAAAGGGAATTCGGAAAATAATATAATTAATAAAGTAAAGTAGATGATGACCAAGTAAATTTTAGGAAATGCACAAGAATCGTGGCTCCGAGGTAAATGGACCATCCAGTAATATGAAACGGGTTCATTAAACGAAAAAGAAATAAAATACAACTAAGAAGAGAAAATCAGTGGACCGAAGAATATATACTTTTATATAAAAAAAAATTTACGAATAATTTACGGACAAAGTCAATGAAAGCAGTGGAACCAAAAACAAAAGGAAGAAATCGAAGGCTGTAATTTAAATCAAAATATAATATTAAATCCAGAAGAATAAAAATTTATAAAAATCAAAGAGTATTCATAATATTCACCTCAAGAATTTCTGAATTATATCTCGAATTCCTCAATCCTGGATCATGGAATCAAATTCTAAATTAGAACAATTGATTTCTTTATAAAAAAAAAAAATTCAATCTTACTATTGAAAAGAATTCTTATCCTAATGATTAAATTCTGATGAAACTCTCTAGTTCTCATCAGTCTCTTCTCCCTGCTCTTCCCATAGACCCCAAATGTATAATTAATTCTCGTAACAAAACGTATCTGAATAAAAATAAATAAAGGCTATGGGCTTCTCTTTAATGGGTTATAAAACAAATATAAATTAAATATCCAATTAAACTTTGGGTCCAAAAAGACCTTGATTAAATTGAATCTTAAAAAAAAATAATCAAGCTGATAGGGCTGGGTATCACAGAAAGAGATAAGAGTAATATGTTAAAAATGAATAAAATAATTTATAATTAATGACCAGAAAAATAAGTTTGAATGGGGAAACTATTTGTATAAAGTCCTTCGGAATTTTGTTTCTCAAGTGGCCATTGTTTCTATGTGGTATTGGAGGAATACTAGTTTGTTTGAGGAGGAATTTTTGTTGACATCAATTGAGTTTTGTACAAACTTTTTAGTTATGAAAGATGCTAAATAGATTGTATTTCTTTTTCATGTATGTTTCTTTTTTTAATATAAATTAAAAAGAAACATAATTGATTGACAAAAAAAAAAAAAAAAAAGATTGATTGACAAAATATGGTTTCTTTTTCATTTTTGTCCCTAATTGATTGACAAAAAAAAGAAGTTCATCATTGACTTGCCTGAATAATTTATTTTCAAGCAAAAACGACTTAATTGGTAAAAAAGTTTGAGGATTTAAAGAAATAAAAAATTAAAATGAGACTTAATTGACTTAAAAATATAATGATTGGGGATGAAATTGACTTTTCCACCTTTTTTAGTTTTAATCGATTCTCTGTTCATCCCTACTGGAAATATAAATTAAAAATATCTTTTACTATTTTTTATTTTTTTAACTTCAACAATTTTTCGTAGATCCATACAAACTCAACCAAGGAGAGATATTCCCGAAGGGACAAATATCTTTTTTGCATTCTTTTTTACTAATAATATTCAAACAATGATATTTTTCTACTCTTATTTATGAATAAATATTTTTTAAAAAAATTTCCATCTTCTTTACCTTATATTCATTTATTCAGGTTTATTATTATTATTATTTAATAGACACATACATATAATTTATTTACTTTTCTTGAATAAATATCATAAGATATCTTTTGTACGTTGTTCATTGAACCATTATAAAAGCATAAAGTTTTTTTTTTTTTTTTCCCCTTGTAGATTTTCTAATGTTATGAAACATGCTATAATTATAATTTTAGAATTAAAAATCAAGGACTCATTATTTGGAGAGTCTAATATATATAAATAGTGACACATTATGGATTGCTTCTATGACTTACGTTATTATGCTAGTTTATCTCTCAACTGATTAGCCACTTCCTTAGATGCTATTCTTTTCAATTTATAATATAGGGCACTTTATGCCTTTAAATTTTTCATAATATAAGTTGTTTTATAAAATTTTAAAATTATTTATTGTTCTTTTTCCACTTATATACTTTGGTTCTTTCTCATTTCAATTTGCTAAATTGTTTAACTAAGTTTTTTTTTTTTTTTTTTGTGAGGCAATACATTGTTTTTATACCCGTAATATATTTATGTGAAAAAAAAAACTAAAATGGAATTATATTTTGATTAAAAGGAAGTACTTTTTAGTTTTTAGTGAATGCATACTTTTTTTTTTTTTTTATAAAACACGTTCCTATTTTGATTTTGAAACTAATTAAAGAGATTTTTTTGAAAAAAATAATTTCTTTAAAAAATCACATTAAACAGTATAATAATCTCCATAAAAAATTTCAAGGGACCGCGCCAGGTAGCACTGGAAACAAACAATTTTGCGCAATAAGAGAATTCCATGGGGGTGGGCAAATCACAAAATTGTCCCTTTAGCCGTGCATGCCGGGTTTTTTTGGTGGTTCTTGAGTCTGCCTATTCTCCGGAGCTACGAAGTATACAATACTATTATATAACCTTACCAAAGAGAATTCTCTCCCAAAAGTGGGAAAATAAATTATATTTAATAATAATAAAAGATTTATTTTGTTTTATTTTTAAAATAAAGTTAGGAAAGGATTTAATGGAAAAGACTTAGAAAGCAAGAAAATTTCTAATACAGAAAGTATTGATTGAAATTCAAAATTGGTAATTAGCAGTTTTGGCATTCACCGTCTCTGACCCAAAATCTTGTCAGGGATTCGTTTTACTTTGAAACTTCCTGTTTTGCACGAACCTTTCAGTATTTATGTGCTGTCAGTGTTTGATTCTCTATGTGACTCTATTTTTTGGGGATTTTTGTTGTGCGTCTGTGTTCCAGTTTCTTACTACTGCTCTTCAGCCTTTTTATTTTAAAGGGTCTGTGTTCGGGAGGGAAAATAGCCAGAACAAACTGAGCAGGATTTTATGTCGTTTGGCACCGGGAATAGGGTTATCAATAATCTGACTGAAGCTTCTCTGGAGCTGCTTTGGCTTTCTTCTCTCTGTCTGACATCTTCTTTTTTATCCCTAAGGCAAAAACAGAGTCCTCTGTTTTCTTCTATGCGTTTAAGACCTGAAAGGTTTGATTTCTTTTCCCTTCAATCTGCGATTTCATGTCGTTTTTGCATGGGTTCTTTACTGCTTAATTTATTTGATAATTGTAAAAGAAGAAGATTGATGGACGTACCTACTCGTGAAAGGAAGAAAAGATTAACAGAAACCTCACTCAGTGTTGATTTAAGGGGTTTTAGTTATAAGTCTTAAACTTTTTGTTGTTTAGGAAGATTTTTTGTGATATATAAAAAAGTAAGTGTTTAAGGGTTTTATGTTCTTTTATGTGTCAAAATGCAGGACTTGTTTTGGGTTTAAATATTTTGGAGGATTTGGGGACTGACAATTGTCAATCATTCAGTTCTCCACTTAGGGGCTTATTAGTGATTATCGGGTATTTATATATGATGGCTCAAGATACTATAGATGAATTATCAAATGGAATCAAGAAAGTTAGAATTATATACACTGACCCTGATGGTACAGATTCCGATTCTGATTCTAATAGTGGCAAGGATGATATGCATGGCCATCCTAAGAATGTTGTTGGGGGCATTAAACGTGTTGTAAAGGAGATTGTTATTCAGAATGCTCCTGGGAGAAATAATAGCCAGAATGTAAAGGACATTGGAAAAAGGATTAATGTGAATGAAAAAATGAAAGTAGTAAAGAATTGTGATGATAATAAGAAAGGAAGAAGATCATCATCCATTTACCAAGGTGTTAGGAAAAGGAAATGGGGGAAATTTGCTGCAGAAATAAGGAATCCTTTTGTTAAGGGCCAAAGACTATGGCTCGGTACTTATGACAGTGAAAAAGAAGCTGCTGTAGTTTATCAGGCAAAGAAGCTTGAGTTTGATAGTATGTTGGAAAAGATGAATAGTGTGGAATCATCTGGCTCTCGTACAGTTGATTCATCGGAGACTATTGGTTTGTGCTCGCTTCCATCTCCTTCATCTGTCCTTGATGTATCCAAAACAACTCCTGTTGCTGAGGTCCCTGGAAACTTGGTTAAAGAATCAAAACAAAAGAAAGAATCAAAGAAGATTGAAAGATTTTCTGGGGCATATCAATCTCTTGCAAGAGACATGGAGGAGTTATTGAACTCGCAGCTAATGTGTCAGAATTATCCACCAGTTGAAGATAATTTGTTGTTCTTCAGCAATATAGAACAGCAGCCAATTTCTGAATTGCTGAAAGAACCATCCGAGCATCACAATTGGGTAAAGGAAATAGAAGAATGGCAACCTTTCAGTGAAGATCAATCACCTTCAACCAGTCCCAGCTGCAAAGAGTCCTGTTTAAGGACTAAGGACCATTTGCAATTTGGTTCTAGTGTTGGACAGTTACAGGTCCCAGAAGTTATTGGAAGTCACATAATGTCGCCTCCAATGTCACCCTCATTTTCAGCTGAACTATACTTTGAGGAAAATTTGAAGCATGACAATAATTTAGAAGAGTTGGGTTTGAAGGAGGAGGATTTACCATATTGGAAGAGTTCGGAAAAGGAATTGGCAGAAGTCTCTGATCCTCAAAATGGGGGTGCTTCTTTGGATTTGCTAGGAGATCCTAAACAGTCAGTATTTCTTGATGATACTCAACGGAGGATAGATGCAGATGTCTTTAGTGATCAAATTGGGGATGCTTCTTTGGATTTGCTAGAAGATCCTGAGCTGTCAGTATTTCTTGATGATACTCAAGAAGTCTTTAATGTTCAAATTGGGGATGCTTCTTTGGATTTGCTAGAAGATCCTGAACTGTCAGTTTTTGTTGATGATACTCAGGAAGTCTTTAATGATCAAATTGGGGATGCTTCTTTGGATTTGCGAGAAGATCCTGAGCCGTCAGTATTTGTTGATGATACTCAACGGGTAGATGCAGAAGTCATTAGTGATCAAATTGGGGATGCCTCTTTGGATTTGCTGGAAGATCCAGGACTGTATATTCAATGGATAGATGAGGTTTTATCGCCCGGAAACGAGTTTTTGTGCTAGTATTTTACTGATTTGGCTTATACTTTCAGGGATCAACTTTCTCTTGCACAGTGTTCAATTTTTTTATTTTTTCTTCTCCCATACCTATGGAATTCTTATATATGTAGCCAAACCAGTAATGTCCTCACAGAACTACTTTGTTGCAGATTGTTTCAATGTGTTGAATGTGGGAGATTGATACTCAACTAGTATTTGTCCTTTATTCCCTTTGACCTTTCCCCTCTTTTACACTCTGCCGGGCCGAAGGAAATACACTTGTATTCTTGGTGGTGGATTGTGGAGGGGCCACGGCTAAGTGAGCCAGAAATTTTGAAACTCTTTAAATTGGCTCTCCAAAAAAAAAAAAATAAAAAAAAATAAAAAAATCAGGAAAATTGTATCTCGAAAGAATTTTTATACCTTTATCATTTGGGGGAACCTATGATTCTCTTTTTAAAGAAAGAAATATTACCTTTTTGTTGGTGCATTGATAACATAAATGTTTTTGTTAATCTTTCGTTTTGCATTATAGATATAAAATTATTATTATTATGGAGACTTGAGAGTAACTTGACTGAGTAATTATAATTTTATTGATGGTGGTTGACCCAAAAGGTTACTCCTAGTGCCGTCTCATTATACATCTTCTTCTGTGCTGTCACGGGGATAGTGAATTTTGATACTTCTCTTTGTTTCTGTTTCTGTTTCTTTTCCTTGCCAGTGTATTTAGAGAACAACATCATGCAATAGCCAAATACAACAAATTTCAGCAAACGGTATCCATGAACAGAGAACAAATTAATAAATAAATAATGAAATAAGTGTTGTTGGTACAATGCCTAAAGAGCAGTAAGTAATATAGGGTCACAACCTTTGGCCCTTGTACAATTCATTCTGCTACAGTAGTGCCATTGAAAGCATGCTGTGACGGAAATGTCTAGCAGAATTTTGTGGAGTGAGACTTCCATTTAAGTGATTTTTGCAAGACATTCTCTCCTGCCATTGTTCATGAAAGCTAGTTCACACACGAGAGCAAGGTGATCGCTTCCCCATTTCTGCACGACAGAACCTTAGGTTAGGCAGTCGAAAACACAGAATTTAACAATGATCTTTTACAAAAGAAAGTTAGATCTGTACATGAAATTTCAGAAACTACAAGGTTTATATGTCATAAAAGTTGTGGAGTAAAAAATCCGACCACATGTGGGGAGTTATTGGGGGTAAAAATAACGGGAAAAATTTTATGCACAATGCTCTGGCCAATTGTTGGAATTAAACGACCTGGATGCATGAAGCTTAAGTGTCAAAAATACATTTCCTAAACTCTAGAGCATGAGAAAACTGCAAGAACTTGTGCTTTAATGAGTTTGGTAGGCATACTGGTATTATCTGCTCCCTTTACCATCAGCATTTCTCACTGAATGCATACCAAACAGAAAGAGTTCTAATTGCAAAAGGTAAAAAAGTCTCATTATTAGCTGTCAAATTGGTAAATTGGTGGAATAGACAAAAGTATCCACTTTCTCAGGGCCATCCATCCCTGCCAGAGTGGGAGATATTGTAACTCCCCCAATGTGGCAACCACAAATCCTCTTCCCCGAAAAAGAAAGAGATAGAAACTACCCACAAGAAAATTATAAAGAGAGGCTTTTATAAGTTGCAGAGATACCTTACTCGGGAGCCCTCCTATTTTTCTCAATATGTTGATGGGCAGTGGTTCAAGAACCCTAACAGGAGCAAGCTCTGCTGTATGCCTGTATCAGTTCAAGCCTGATCAATCAAGATATAGGTGGAAGTGGGTAGGATTAAGGGGCCATGATAATCTACCTATTGCTTTTATGAGAGTCTAGGAGTAGTGGAGTACCATATGTAATCGACTGTTCCAATGAACTTGGAGTGGTATGATGTTGCCAAGGGTTCTCCAATACCATCCCTAGTTCTGGAGCTAGCCTGCGCAATTTCGACAGACATCATATGATAAAAAATTACTCAACAAAAAGAGTTGAACAGAGAGATAACATCACAAGATCTGAGTCAAATTGCTTCTAAGCAAATTAACGGTTCTCTTGAAACCAAATAACTATAGCTATGGGCGTAAAAAGGAAGTAACCACCCCAGGGGTGTATGACATACAGGAACTCCTAGATAAGCACTATGTAGTTTTAACTGGTGCCTCAGCTGAGCATCTCCAGATCCAGTAGCAAGCCTAACCTCTTCAGCACTCCATCTATGTGTTAAAGGCTTTTTTGACATTGAAAACCTGCAACGAAATACAGAAATTAGTTGCATGAACTTGATTCAAGCTTCAAAAGAAGTTCACACAATAAGTGAGGGCACTAAATTTTATGCATATTACATGAAATGTATGCAAATTAGTATGCGCCTATATGAGCTTGGATGGGAGGAAAGAAAATTGAAGTGACCAGTCACTTTTCCTGAAATATAGTTAAGATGAATCAAGGTCACTGAGTGTTATCTTGCATGATTTTTTCCCCTGCTTTTAATTGAAGGGAAGGAGTCTAAGCTCAAGCTGTGTTGGGTGAGGGTGTCAGAACCTATCAGCTTCACTTGGCTCAAGAACATAAACTTGTGGAGCCTAAGTGAAATTCATATGCATGTCCAGGATCATTTTTGTGCCCAAGTTTAGACACCAACAAAGTTAACCTCTCATCCAAAATTGTATGTTAACTTTTATATCTGAGAAGTAAAAATATGAAAGAATTTGTATCTAAAATTCCACAATAATATTCTTCTTTCAAGGGATGTAGATCAAATAACTCATGAACATTACGGTCAAATATTCTCCTAAATATTAGTGCCAAGTCAAAATGGGATACCTAATTCTAGATGGAAGGAGTATGACTTGAAAACAGTATGTGAATATTTAAAGAGGGAAAATAGCGATTTATACATATGAACTATTTATGATTCACTCATAATATCCATAAATTTTGTTTTCATTTATTCATATACATAATGAATTTACATGTCTTTAGTTTTTACCATGCCACCACACTTTACAGCGGAATCAGGCCACAAGTAGTTTTCTCATGTGAGAGACTTAAGTCTTAATGTTTCAGGGCAAAATAGTCCTTCTAAACAGTAAAATCAGTAAAATCTATCTGTATTAAATTAACACAACCCGTTAGAATTCACAAATAAAATTTAATACGAGTGGATTTTATGGTTATTTTTTTGTGAGAATAGACTCAGAAGACTATTTTTCCCTTTAATAGTAAGGCACAAGTCTCTCGTGTAAAAAAATTGAGAAAAGTGACTTGATTTCGCCGTGGGGTGTGGTGGCAGGATAGAAATAAAGACACTTAAATTCATTGTGTATATAAATAGATGAAAACAAAGTATATGGATATTATGAGTGAATTGTAAATAATTCATGCACATAAATAGCTATTTTCCTTTTAAAGAAAAAAGACTAGAATTTAACACTTCAGTTTATGAACCATTCTATATGGAAATCATGAGAAAGCCAAAAACCATATTTTCAGGTACATAGACTATTTCAAAAATGAGGGACATGATAAAGTAAGAAGCTCAACCATACCTAGCTGCATAGCTACTCTTAGATTGAAATGATGAATACTCTGATGGACAAATCTGGCCAGATACTTGTCTTCGATCATGTAGTATGATATCCAACTGCAAATTTCCAAAATAAAAGACAAGCAAAATAATAAAAAGAAAAAGAAGTAAAGAAAGTTTACAAGTAAATAAACAAGTTTAATGGTGATGCAAAAGTTACATGTATCAGAAATAAAAGTCACCTCAGCAGAAGCCAGAAACTGGTAGATTGCACTCTGAGACAAGAAAGGAAGCAATATAAATAGGTTGCAAAGGAAACCTATAACATGGAACACAAAATCTGCACTCACCTGTGGCATACTGTTGAAGTCTCCACCAAGTATGACCGGTATGCTACCCCAGTCTTGGGATAATTTTTGGGCTTTCTCCAGGAACAGGCGCATCTGAAACCATATTTGCACCATGTCAAAAAGGTTTTATTGCATTACACTAGTTTAGAACACTTAATGGGAGCTAAAAGGCAAGCACCTGACCAAGCTTGATGTCCCCACGACCAGGGTTGAAAAGTACATGAATGTTGCCAACAACAAAGTACTGACAGAATTTAGACCTAAATTTTACATATTTCAAAACAGAGTTGAAAAACAATAAACAGCTCAAAGGATGACAAAGATTGAAATCAAACTACTTCAAGCACAATTTTTTTTTTTTTTTAATAATAAACTAGCTATTGAACGCAACAAAAGACCACACCTAGACTTACTTTGGTGGCTGAAAATTTGTAAGCTGATTTGATTGGCCTTGTTTCATCTGCAGAACAAAATTAAAAAGTAGCTAAGTTATTATGAAGTACCAGTGCCTATGTAAAGTAAGAAATGAAGCATATATGGCATTCATGAAATTTTTGGGATGTGCGATGGAGTTGAAACGACGCCATTTCGGCATTGAGGGAGAAAAAAAAAGAGACGCACGGGCCTAAACGACGCCATTTCGGTGCTGTCACACTGTGCGACGGTGCACACAATAGCAGTGCTGATGGCATTCAGGTAAATGATGGACAAAATTAATTAGGCCATATCCTTCCAAACAAGACTGAGAACTAATACATGATGGAAAGTAGAAATATTTCAAAATACAAGTTTGAAGAGAGCACATATATGCCTATTTTCTGAATGCTTTCTTTATCAAATACCTTCAGATGTATATTGAATGTAGTGCTCTTCATAGTTGAAGGAATGGTTGCATGTACAATAAGAAATGAAATACATCGGGAAAAAATTGGAATTCTAGAGTCAAGTTGCATAGTGAAGCCTTATCCTCAGCAGCCTCAAAATAAGAAAAACATGTTTAAACAGCCAGGTTCCACACAAACATCAAACAACCAAGAAAACTGAAGCACGTGCGTGATATGCCATAGGCACTAGAACCCTCATAACAGTATGGCTAGGAAAGATGCCTCTAAAAGATTTTCAGGTCAGCATATGAATCTTATTTTCAAAAAAAGTAATAGCATATTTTATTGTCATTATGTTTATTCTTCCTTTTACTCATAGTTATAAAATGCACTCTTTATGGCAATTAAACATTGACCAAAGTTGCATCTAAAAATTTGCTGATACAACTGAAAAATGGAGTCTACACAAATATGTAGGACTGGCATAATCTCCAGTCAAGAAGCCATGATCTCTTTATTTCTACAAAAAATGCTGTCAAGCAGATTCAGCATACCTCAAAAACACAAAGTTGGGCCACATTATTACGAAGTCCAAAACTCTGGAACTCAATGCTTTCTTCATGCAGAAGGCTAAATCTATGTAAAAAAAATATTTTGTCAGAAAAACTACAAGCATTGGTCCTTATTCAGTCAAGGACAAAACATTAAATGAAATGTGAAAAGAAAAACAGAGTACAATGAATTCCCATCAGAACTAAAATTGTTTAGAAGGTACAAGATACAAATTTTGAAGGGTAATGGCAAAAAAGGGATTCAATAGTAATGGGATTGGGACTAACAGATATGCACATTTTAGGCATTAGAAGAAGTCAAACTATACAAGAGTTTAGTTCTCACTGCTTGTCTTGCCAAAACACAGCACAGCCATCACATGCTTCCCCTGTACGAGTCTTGAATGAAAAACAGATTAGTTGCAGTTCAAATGGTATTCAAGAGTGATACATTAGAATGAAAATGAACACACTGCAAGCCTACCTTGTACACTCCTCTGAATCCATCTCTTCGCAGTAAATTATCTAAATCATCGAATTGGTCAACCTCCTGCATCAATAAAATAAGTAAGAATGCATAGAGCCAGAAAATCCATTTGCCAGTTCCATGTTGAAGAGCCATTGGTGAAATGAGTAATTTATGGTGAGAGTTAAAATTTGAGTTAAAAAACAAGATCCAAACTTCCATCTCCGATTTCACTAACAATTGCAACTAAACAGACATTTAGCCCCTTTCATGCTTTGCCATCAATACTTATGATCCTTTTTGGCTCTCTTTCCAATTGCTTTGGTTATGCGTAGAATCAATAACAAGAACAAGTTTAAGCTCAAGAACAAGAATTAACCTGAAAGCACAAAATGCCCGGCATATAACCTTTGATTTCCTTTCGCAAAAGCTGCTTTCTGTAATCCCAATCCATATACTTTGGTGAGACTTTCCTGTATAAATCTGGATGCTTAAAGGCATTCTCCACACCTAAGATATTGTATGATACAAATACAACCCGGTCTGCAGAAATTCAAATCAATTAAAATCATCAGTGCCAAAAAAAATAAGTTAATTATGATGGAAATTCAAGAAGATAGATACCTTTGTGACTGGAAAGATCACGGGTAGAGTAATTCCATTGGCGGTGTTGATCTTCAATGTCCAATTTTGATTTCTTCCTTTTCTGGTGCCGCTTCTTATGAGTATGATGAGTTCCAGAATACAAACTAATATGCGAGTGTCTATAGGTGCTAGAAGTGAACGTGTTGGTCGTTGAGCTGGTGGAGGGGATTAAGGTTAGGGTTTTAGTCTCGTTCTCCATATTAGTAGCTTTGATTACTAATTTTCCCTTTTTAATTATATGATGGTCGTAATGACGAGAGCTTTTGCGTTTGATATTGGAGGTCGGCGATGTTGTTTGCTCCGCCGAGGGTCTTCCATCGACGCCTGGTCGCATTGTCAGTTTTGCTGCTCCTGTGCCAACTCCAAACTCTTTGAATGTTGGCGGCGCGTGTTAAAGCTTCGCCAAGTTAGAGTTTCAGTTTGGGATTTTCATGGGGGGGCCGTGGATCGCATTTTTGACTCATTAAAGCTCAAGGACGCATTCCCATTCTGCGAGACATTTCCCTGCTGTGTCATAAAATAGCCCAAACTTGGAAAAACCCGTAGTAGTTGAGACGCTTTTCGTGAAGCAATGCCTCACTAAAAACGTTTCTCTAGAGCGACTTCAGCGTTTCTGCCGTTACTTGTCTGGCACGAGTTTAGCTCGAGTATTGATAATTTGAAAAGTGAAAAAACGAAAGTACTCCACTAAAACGAAGTGTTATTTCTATAGAAATATATTTCATCATTGATTTTTTTTTCTTGACCTAATTTGTTAAATCATGTCATAAATATTTCCTTGTTAACTTACAACAAAAAAGATATATTTTGTAGTTGTTTTTATAACTTCTAAAATCAGTTAAGATTTATTAATTTTTTTAATCATGTCCTTTGTAGTATAATTATTGGAATACTTTATTTTGCACCTAATTATTATTTTTATTATGTAGTAATTGATATTTTTATACTTGTGAGACCATTTCGAATTCAACACAATTCACTTTTACTTGAACATAAAAGTAGGATTCAAACTTCTTCATTACCAGTTTAGTCAAAAAGTGGCACTCATTAGTCAAAAAGTGATTTACTCTTTTTTTCAAACCACCTAAGTTAAGTAACTAATTAAATTTTTAGCTATTTTGTATTAATTTTTATTTTATTTTACAGGAGAACCAACAAATCAACTAGATATTTAATGATTGAAAAAAAAAAAAAACAGAAAATTTAGGGCTGAGGGTTCTCACAGGATTGGATCTACCTGGACGTTTTCGGATCCACAAAATTTTTACGGGTCTCCTGTCCATTGCTTATTTTCACATATGGATTCAAATTGTTATTTAATTTTAGATAAATTCTATTATGAATTAAATCCATTGAAATGTGAGTCACATCACAAATTTTTTTCATAAAGTATTAGATTATGTGTGGTCTTAATATGGACCACAAGATTCATGTGTAAAGACATGAATCAAATCCATATAAGAATTTTCTTTAATTTTATTGGGCATTTCATAATACAATATTACTTCGAAACCCATCTAAAATCACATTTGATTATATGAGGGATTTTTTTTTTTTTTTTTTTAAACTAGACGTGCAAGGCTCTCGCATGCACTTCGATTGTTCCGTTAGATAACTTATCAAAGCTAGAATCTACAGTAAGAATCATTGAACTCATGACTTGCATTATGTAGGCATCATCTTCAAACCACTCAACTACATCTTTGAGTGCAATAATGGGTTGCTCCTCTTAAGTTTTTAATGCTCAATTATTAAGTCAATTGTCTTTTTTATTTTTTTACAAAAAAATAAAATAAAATTTGATCAAGTAACCTTATGGTATAGTTTATAATATTTACAAAGAAATAATTTTTTATAAAAGATTTTATTTTATTTTATTTTTAAAAACATTGTTAACTTACTAGTTGAGTGTTAGCTAATTTTGAGGATAACTTCATAAGGTAAGCTGAACACTTCAGAGGTGAGTCCCATTGTCTACCATAACATACTCATTTTATACATATACTATTAGAAATTCCATCTTATATATACATATACTATTAGAAATTCTATAGTGGGCACAATTATCTGAGTTATTCAGGTTAACTGTTAAAACTTGAATGAAGAGTTAACTTTTTTTTTTTTTTTTTTTTTTAAATTCTTCTATAAAAAAAATATTTTCAAGTTTTAAAATTTTATCAAATAACTCTAGGATTTACGTTATCTTTTTTAAGTTTTAATTTATAAAATATATTTACGAAATAATTTTTTTGTAAAATATATATTTTTTTAAAGTAGGAGTTCAGTCTTCAATTCAAATTTTAACAGTTGTCTATTATAACTTGTACAATTGTGCCCACTATAGTATTTTTGCATATAATATATTGAAAATGCTATGAAACGTATAGTTAAATCTCTAACGATCAAAGTTAACTGTCAACCTTTTTTTCGTTTTAAAAAAAAAAAATTAATCTAATAGCCCTAGGGTTTAGTACGTAAAATATATATATTTTTTAAAAAAGTATCTTAAAGATTTTATTTTTTAAAAAATAAAAAGATATTGACGATTAGAAACTTAATTATTTTATTTAGTGGTGTATGCATCAGTTTTATATAGATTTCACCTTCGAACTATTCGGTCACACTCTTGGATGTAAAATGTTTTATTTGATGAGCACAATTTTTTTGTATTATACCAATTATGTTTTATGACTATTATTGTGATAATTAGCATATATTATTTCTTTTAATTTTTTTTTAATGTATGCATGGATATAAACTTTTATTTTTTAGTCATCTACGTTTCGTTTTACCTAAAATTTAGTTTTCTTGTCATATTTATGAACAAACGTAATTAGGTAACATTTTTTTGTGTGTGTGTGTGTGAAATTGTAAAATAATGCTCTTGCCTAAAAATTGAATGTTGACTTTGATTTTAGGCAAAAATTATTGAGTTTTTTTTTTTAAAAAAAACTTTACCTTAATTTATTAAATTGTTCTTATTATAATTAGCAACGTTAATGGTTGAACCATGGTTTAGTGAGATTCCTTATTCAAAGAGCTAGGTAGTAGGGTCTATAAATCAAGGAGTTATTGATATATAATTTTCGATTTTAATTTCTATTCTTTTATATTTTCGTCATGTAATTCCTCTTTTTTTTTTTTTAATCTTTTAAAGTCCTCTAACTTTTTTATTTAAACCAACTAAATCCCGAAATTTTTATTACATCATTTAAAATTCTTAATCATTTTTCGGTTGGAAAGTTAGGCCCCTGATCTTTTTATAGACGACCAACAAAGTCTTTCTTGTCTAAAAAATAAATTTTTAGGCGAGATGATACACTGGAAATTTTTTTTAGTTAAATAAATTGAGGGTAAGGACATCATTTCACTATTCTTCCCTTCTTTAAAAACAATAGCAACAACAAGAAATGATTTAAGAAGAGGTAGAGATTCAAATGCTTTTGGAATTTTTAGAAATCCATAAATCTATTCTTCGTAACAATCGATTTGGAGCTTCTGCTATTTTCTAGGGATTTTTTTTATCGTCATTTAATTGTTATTATTATTATTATTTTTTAAAAAAAAAGGGAAAAAAAATAGTGAAATGACTTTTCTATTCACAGTTTATTCGATCGAAGTGAATGTCGGTGCATCATCTCTCTTGAAAAACAAATTTTCAAGTAAGAAGGATTTTGTTGGCTACCTGTAAAAAGATAAGGGACCTAACTTTCCAATAGAAAAATGGTTAAGGATATTAAATGATACAATAAAAGTTTGGGGATTTAATTGGTTTAAATAAAAAAGATAGGGAACTTAAAAAGATTAAAAAAAAAAGAAGAGAGAACTTATATGGTGAAAGTATAAAAGAACATGGACTAAAATGGAAATTTACTCTATAAGTTTCATAAATAAGAGATCAGCTATTTATAAAATTTTGAATTAAAAATATGTTTATTTTATGAATATAAATGGTTAAAGTTAAGATGGAAATATATTATTATTATTATAATATATAAAAGGAGAGACAAAGAGGTAGAAAACAACTCTATCAAGAATTTGGAAGTATTTCATTTAACAATTTTTGAATTTCCTATAAAAAAATTTTTGATTCTTGAATAATCCACATCACTTAACGATTCTTGAATTTCCTATAAAAATTTCTCACTTATCCTCTTATTATCTAAAACTCTTTATTTATTTTCTCATCGTTTTCTACTTTCTTCTCTAAATAAATAATTATATTTTCCTCTACGTATATTAAACATTCTCTCTTATATATTCCATTTAGAATGCCTTCACATTAAAATATTTCTAAACCAATTTTAAATATCAACTCTAAATATCTATTATTGAATTTCTCAATAAAATAATTGATTTTTTATAAAACAAAAAATAATACAATAAAAAAAATATTTATTTAAAGACTTTTTATTTATCAAAAAGAACTTTTAATTAAAAAAATAATAATTAAACAAATAAGACTAGATAAACCCGCATTCATAATAATCATAAACAAATAAGTAAAAAAGACTCTTATATTCCCCCATAAATATATTAAATGTTGAATAAAATAAAAATATTTATAACTAAAAAGAACTCTTTTAAAAACTAATCAATTTATCAAAAAAGAAAACTTTTAAATTTCTAACAAAAACAAAAATATCCATTCATAAAATTAAAACATGAAATAACTAAACATAAAGTAGAGTCAAAATCATGTAGTTTTGAAGTATTGATACTTTGTGGCTCACATATTTTCCCCACAAAGTACTAATACTTTGGGGTGAAAAAAAAAAAAAAATTCCTTAAATTGATATGAATTTCAAAGTCCATATGTGGGACATGCATAGGTTCATATAAGTATTTTCCATTTTCAAAATATGAAAATTTTCTATATTTAAACCTTTAACAACATATTTTAAGAAATTTATGCAAAGGCAAAAATTCATGTCTTTTAAAATATGAAACATTTCTATAGTTATACATTTAACAATATATTTGAAAAAATTTATAATAAAACAATACAAGCAGGTATTGATCATAGTCATAATAAAAATAAAAAATAAAAAAACACCAAAACCAGTCAATATAGAAATTGTTTTAGTATAATGAGTAATTGAGTTCTTTTTCACTTCTTAGTTTAAAATTTGTTGATAATTTTGAAGCCGTTCACTCAGTTGCTCCTTCAACCCTTCCATCCAAACGTAACAAGAAGACGGTGAAAACAAGTTAAGGTAGATCAGACTTTTTGCTTAACAGGCTTGGCTTGATAATTTGTCATTAAATTACAAATTCTGTGTGCAGTAGCTAAATACAATCAAGCTACTTCATCCATTAATATTAATTCCTAAACTCGTACGAACTCATATAAAAATGTGTGCCGCAGCTAAATGCCATTAACCGTACCTTTCAAAAATTTGGTATACCAGACTCTGACGCTGATCATGTTTTTGATTTTTTGATTTTTCATTATTCATCAATCACGAATATCATCAGTTCAGGGTTTTTATAGTTTTGTTTTTTTTTTTTTTTTTTTTTTTTTTTAAAACCTCTGTTTGAAAAGTTGAAGTTTGGTTTGCCCAAGTAACCCAGGACCGGATACGGATTCTATTTCTCATCTCATTCAAGTACAACCGCTTTTACCATTACAGCACAGCAAAAAAGTAAAGCTGACAACCGGACGACTGGGATTGCGATCCATTGCTCGGAAGCTTGAAGATATCATCTGCACTTCTCTGATCGCTGCTGCAACAATCCGTTGACTGCAGTCTGCTGCCTAACCTCCTGCAATTTACTTGAATCCCTCTGTGCACAAATGACCCATCAGCTTTAACACAAAATCAATATGGAAAACATGGAAAAAAAAGTGACCCCTGGCGCCGCCCCGTTTCCTATATCATACATTATTTTTGCCAAATACTGATTGAATTAATTATTATACTTCCCGTGAAGTGAATAATGAAAACAACGATGAGATGGAGTAACCTACTCATCGTCGTCTTTCTCTTCGGTTTTCCTGATTTTAGATACTCAAAAACGGTGTTCGAACCTTGTACGGCCTCCGATGTTTGCACCTCTTACCTCTCCTATCGTCTTCCGTGGGACTCGAAGCTTTCCGAGATCGCATTCAGGTTCCAGCTGAATGTCTCCGACCTATTGGCCGCAAACGCCATGGATTGGTCACGGCCATCTTCCCATAACCGAATTCTACCAGGGAGATCGGTCGTTAAGATACCGGTTTCCTGCTCTTGCATTGACGGAATTCGCCGATCTTTCTCTACGAATTACACTGTGAAACCGGCTGACTCGCTGGATTCGATAGCGGAAAGCTTCGGGAGACTGGTCAGCGTAGAGCAGATAAAGAGCGTGAACGGTATAACCAATGAGAACAAGATCAACATTGGAGAAAGCATCGTGATTCCTCTGCCCTGCACGTGTTTCAACAACAGGAATTACGGTGCGGCCGCTGTGTACATGTCATACGTGGTGCAGGAAGGGGAGAGCTTGAGCAGCATTGCGGCAGTTTACGGCGTTACCGCGAGCAATTTGGAATCTGTTAATGGACTTGGCCATCCCCAAGTTGATCTTGGTGACATTGTGGCCATACCATTACCCGGTAATTAAATTCCTCATTAATCACTATATTTAACCATTTATTTGTGTTTCTTCTTGAATTTTTGATCAGTAAGTAGTTCTTCAAGATTTATGAGATAGTATCGGGTTTCCCATTATAAACTAAATTCTTGAATAAACTGGTGCAGCTTGTACGTCGGCAAATTTGAACTGGTACAACGAGAGTTTAATTGTTCCAAATGGTTCCTTTGCGTTGACTGCCAATGACTGCATCAAGTGCGGCTGCAACCCGATCAATCTCGAGTGAGTTCATGATATTGCAACATAGCGTTGTTAACTGTTTTATATCTATTTTGAATTATTTACAAATTTTTAAATTAATCAAACGTTTTTTAAAAATTTTAAGTTGAAATTAATTAAGTCAAACTTTTTCAATATACTTTACTAAAAGTCAAGATGAAACCTTCAAATAAGTTTTCAATTCTAGATTTAGGGAGTAACAAATATGGAGCTTTGGCTGGTTACACTACCTATTAAATTTTTTTTTAAAAAAAAAATCTCAAATGTAATCTTTAATTATTATTTTAGATATTCCGTCCTTTAGAAATTGTAGGATTATGTTTCTAGTTTATTTTTAACAAAATTGAATGTTCATTTTCTAAAAATAAATAGGTTTTTAACCTTTTCTTTTCTATATATAAAATCTCATTCATAACTTGATGTATTTAAGGATTTATATTCAATCACACACAAATTCTTTATTTTTAGGTAAAAGTAGAATGTACTTGATTAAATTATTACCGATTTGCTTATTTTGAAATATTTTTCTTTTATTTATAAGTTAATTATTACTGAAATGGAGGGAATACTAGGCTTAAAAATAGAGCAGTAATCCGTTTCATATGGTAGTAATTAGTTGGTTAAAGTAATTGTTTATTGATGATCAGCTTGCAGTGTTCACCATCGGGTCTGGTGGCCTCTTGCTCACATTTACAATGCAGAGGGTCCAATCTTTTTATAGGCGACGTCATTCGAAAGCAAACACCCAGAGGTTGTAAAATTACTGCTTGTATTTACCGTGGACATACTGGCCGTAAAATTCACAGAAGGTACGTTTTTTGGTTTCAATAATTAGTTTTTATCTGGGAGAAGCATCAAATTTGGTATCTAAAGTTTGGATCAAAATCAATATTAATATATAGTATTCCCTCCGATTGAAAATAAATGTTTTATATTTCATTTTAAGTCGTCCAAAATTGAATATCCCATCTTTCATTTTGGATTTTGATTGGATTCTGTGGAGTGAATAGAATCCAATACAATTAAGCAAAATCCATTTAAAAAAAAAAAAAAAATGAAATAGCAACAAAATCAATAAAAAAAGGGGATTGGGTCAAAAGCTTATTAGATACGGGAGTAGATGGCATCTAATAAGTTTCACTTACTATTGGATTTGAACCAATGATTCTCACTTTATGAAAGCAATTCTCTAACCGTTGAGTTAAGTAGGTCATTTATCATCTCAAGAAAAACAAAATAGTATTCACCTAGTGGATGGATTATAAATATCGTATTACTTATAAGCAACACTAGACCAGTAAAAATTTTATTAAAAAAATTGATGATGCAATGTGTTAATGAATTAAGTCAATTTTTTTTATTAAAATATATGCAAGTCAAACTGGAACATTCAATTCCAAATGAATGGATTATTATTATTAGTTTTTGTTAATTAAGCATGCAAACAACTTTCGGATGTCTAAGTTAATACTTTCTACTACATTTTGATATATTTCTGATCAAGATAAAATGTATTCATTATTTCGATGCCTAAAGTTAAACCTAAATTCAAGATTAGTAAATGCTTTTTATTCTGATAGAATAAGTATTCAAATAACTTATGACTTGAAAGTTGTTTAGATATTTAATCAATAAAAGTGAAAGAAAAAAAAAAAACTAATAGGTATCAATTATAACATTGAACATAACTTCAAGATTTAACTACCAAATCAATGACTTCTTCAAAACATTAACTACAAGACCAAACGGAAACACATTTGAATTTTATTCAAAGTATTAACTTAGAAGGAAAAAATTTTTTGATACTTAATTAGAAGGGAAAAAAAAGGGTAACAACATTGACTTTGATCTTAACTTTAGGTATGAAATTATTGATTCTCAATTCTTATTTTAATGGGAAATTTTTATATCAATTTAATTAGCTTATGTGTTAAAAAAATATATATATAATTAAGGCATGATAAGCAATATGCACAGGATGTAACCTTTAAATTAATATAGTAAATCTCTGAAAACAAGGTTTTTATTTAATAATTTTCTTTAATTCGAGCAATAGTCAACAAAAGAAGAAAGTAAAAAAGAATGTTGAAGAAGTTTTTTTTTTTAACATATTTATCAAAATTTCATTTTTTTTCCCTTAAAAAAAATCTTAAAAATTATAAAGAAAAGATCATGACTTGTTTTTAAGGTTGAAATTGGATCTCGATAATTATATACTTTTTTGTAAAGAAAAACGATAAAATTATTCTTCTTCCCTTCAAAGAATCAAAATTGATGGTTTCATTTTAATTTGAATAAATTTGACTTAAATTTTAATCTGAAATTGATATGATAAACCGCTTACATCTTTATTTGAATGGGTGTAATTTTTTGAAAAATAGATTGATTTAGTTTACTTACAATATCGTCAATTTATAATTAACAAAATTTTTCATTAATAATGTCAATTTATTACTAAAATTTTAATTAATTTCAAAGATGAGTTATTCATTTTGAAATACTTATAATGAAAATGGAAAATGGAAGTAACTAATTTAGTAAATGATAATTCGAACACGTAAACTTCGATTCGAGACATGAGTTGTATTTGATGGGTTAAGTTTTTAAAAAATTACCTAAATTTTGCTATTTTCCGTTTTGCAGTCTTGCAAGAACAACTGAGGTCCAGTGCCCAGGTAAATAACTAAAAAACATTAATTTACTGCTAAAAAGAAATTAACCGAATTCCATCATAATAATAATCTGGTGGTTGCTTGTGCAGGTAATGAAAGTCACGTCCCGACGTCGACTTCGCCATCTCCGTCAGCCACCGGCTCAGTTTTGACATTATCTCCGGCACCATCTCCATCGCCGTGTTTGGTAGCAAGTGGTCCTGCGGGGATTCCTCTTCCTAAAAATGATACCCAGACAAATAAAAATAATACATACACAACAAATGTCTCCTGTTTTCTTCTCGTCCTTTTAAATTTTGCTCTTCTTTTACTCTTCTACAGTTAGGGCTTTTTTCTTCCCCCCCCTCCCCCTCTCTCTTTTCCTTATTTTTATTTGGCATGGATTTAAGATGATTGATACTGAACACTGTTCGAGACAAATCAAGTTTTAGATTTAATGCCATTATCATCCCTTGTTTTGTTTTGGTTAGATTATTAATTTTACTATAGTTTAACCATAGCTGATAAAAAGAAGTTGAATTTTTTTTTTTCTTTTCTCAAAAGAAAAATTTAGAAATTAAAGGATTGATTATTATGTTTTTCGAATCTTTTCATATCTTGTTAACAACTTGAGAGCATAATGGCCTAATCTGATTCCCAAGATACGTATTGATGTTCACAGCTGGAATGGTGACTCCTGCAGGTGAAATGATTGAGGTTTCCCTGAGTAAAAGGCACCACAGCAAAACATTAAAACTTTCCTTTTCAATGGTAATATATATAATTTCAATGATAAACATGCATAAATTTAAATCTTCACATCCCCC
>JAOXNR010052158.1:0-12418 GCA_028571225.1 Parsonsia alboflavescens | reverse complement strand
CTGACCACCCCCCCCCCCCCCCCCCCGCCAAGCCCTTGTTCGAAGTGTATAAACTATTAAATATCTTACTTAGGATTGAGGATCTTCTATTCCTTTTCTTATACTATATTTTATATCACCAATAATAAATATACATATATTTTATATTCCTTTGATTAAGGTGATCCTTCTGGTGATTGCCCTGAAAGGATTATCTCTAAATCCAGAAATCTTAAGGTAATCATCTCCTTTGAATTGTCTCATCAATCATGTCTCCAAGAATTTCCATCCATGCAAGACATACTAGGAGTCATAATCCAAAAAAATCCAATTATAAAACAACTAGTACCAAATAAACGTGGATTGACCCAATAGAAAAACTCCACATCGATCTTCTACTGTACAGTTATATCCGTTTATGCCTATTGTTCTCATCTGAATAAAAAAATATCATGCACAGCAAAATATGACGGAATTTTCTAAAATATATGCTGTCTTCTCCATGCAGGTCTCTGTAACAAACGTTATTATATTCAGCTAGCCATTCATTACAGATGTCCTCCCTTTGGATCTTTCTCCATACTTTTTTATCAGGAGTAATGATGTGGAACCTTGCATGGCTCCTATATGGAGTTATCTTTTCAAATGATGAAACTAATATAAATAAATAAAGTTTATACCTTTGAAAGAATCTCTTAGAAGCAATTATACTATTAACTGAATATGTAAATTCTTGTAAAAAATAAATGAAGATTGAGATTTAATGACGTTCATCCTATTGGACTATATCCAATATTAGGCTACGTCCTCAAAGATCTGAAAAATCCATAAAGATAAAAACATTATAATAGATATAGTATAGAACAATAGAATCCTTCTAATCTATTACTATCCTATACAAAGTTTTATCTTACAAACTCACAGCAAGAATCCCTCTTGCATATATCGCAACATCTACTAAAATCTCTCTGAAGATGACAAAGCTTCTCCCGAAGCTGAACTCCCCTTAAGTTGTGGAACTGTTCCACAAGAACAGTTGTAACCCTCCCATGACACGTCTGTGACAGTTTGCGATAGTGAGGTAGAGAAATTCCTCCCAAGTTTTGCTACCAATAAATATTCTCCCAAATATTTATAAGGATTTTTAGCAAGGATTCCTTAGCACGTTGCTCAATCATCATCAATATTTATCATCCAAAGATTATCTTGTTTTGGAAACGATAGCAATGTAAAAAGATACAAGAGATATTCCTTTATAAAAGATAATCACAATACATTAATAAATATAGAAACATCCAATTTAGATAAATATGCAAATATGCAAATATCAATTTAGAATAATCAATCAAAGAATATCTATCTTAAAAAATCTTTAGAGATGCCATATCAAAGATTAAGAATTTAATAAGGATAACTCAAGAAATCCTAACAATCTCGTTAATCTCCTAATCCAACTCAAACACTGATTTGATCAATCTATAAAACTCATATCCAATTCATCAATATCCTAATGGATTTTCAAAAACCGATTAGCTTTAAGTTTCAGAATAAAGGCCAACACAAATATCTAACAAAATAATAGCCAACACAAATATCTAACAAACTCCCCCTTTGACATTATTTTGGCAAACACATAAACACTAAGGTTTTTGAATCAATAACCATAAAATTAGAATCTGTAAAACTAAGGTTAATATAATAACACAGTAGGAACCAAAGTGCCAGTAATATAATAACAGGGAATCTGCAATATCAACGGCAATATAGTAAAACATAACCAAATCCAAACACTTGAAGAAAACAAATGTAGTAATATCCTAGAAGCAAGCAAAGCACAAATGTAGCAATATATCCTAGAAACACTGATCAAAAAACAAAGAACACAAATAGAAAACAAAAACCATCACAATTTTCTCCCATTTGTTGCCAACAAAAATGCCAAACTTCAGTTAGGTAATGAAGAAGCAGAGGTGGAATCATCAGCTGAAGTAGTAAGAGCCGTAGCAACAGTTGGTTCCAAGGAGGTAACTGCCTGGGGCAGACTCCCATAGGTCTTGTCCCATTGTTGATAGCCACAGATACAATCAAATATGTGCTGTCCTAGATCAAAAGAAGTACTAGTGCAAGGAACAATAGAATCATGAATGCAAGGAAACCAAAGGGCCATTGATGAATGTGACCTCTCGTTATCTCAGAAGTAGTATCATCAAAATTCAAAGAGGAAGATTCTCTACACCTAGAAATAGTATCAAAATATTCCTGAATCAAGCTTGGAGAAAAATCAAACACATAACCACTGAGAGAAACAATTTCAAACAGAGGACTTTCAACATTTTGAATTTCATATAGATTTTCATAAAGATCACGCACTAGACCATCAATATAGAAAGACCAATTGGACATTCTGAAGTCGGGGATCTTGAGGGAGACTAGAGATGTCACCGGGACCATAGGTTGAAGTCACGTCGTTAGGTGGAGATGTGGAACTAGATGTTGATGAAGTAATAGTGACACCATCTTTCTTCTTCCTATCAACCTGTTTTACACACACCATAGTGGAATCGAAGGTACTCACAAACAGTTTCTGCAAAATCTTGTGAAGATTGACAAAGAAATACAACAAAATGGTGAAGAGAAATCGGAAGAGAAGAAAATTGAAAAACCCTTCTTTGACAATCATGAGTATGGTAATGTAGGAAATATGTTCTGGGATTAGTGTATAAATATCGAATAAAAGGGTTTATTGAATTAAAAGAAAAACTTTCCAAGTTTCAAAGTGATAGACATGAATACTGAAGACATGAGCATGGATCAAGGTATTTTAATTGCCAAGGACATTAAACTAAAAAATAAAGTTTAAACAAAAGATCGCCAGGGAAAAACTTTTGAAGCAAATCATATATTATTATTATTTAAAAAAATGAGTATGGCAGTCACCTTAAATATGGTAGGATCAGCTTGATTATCTTGCTAAGATCAATTTCCAGTGTCATCGCGAAGGTTACTAAACTTAAATTTAAAATATAGAGAGAGAAAAATAAATTATCAATCAACCAAAATTTTAGTGAAGGTGTGTGTACATGATGAAAACTCATTTCCCTCAATTTGAGATAGTTTTCACACAATCACTAGGGTAGCTTTTTGCAATGATGATTTTGATTATGTACAGCTAGCTAAACCCATAATGAAGGTAACTCTTTTCTCAGAAAATAATCAAATTTTGCCGAAATCAATGGTATTCCCTTGTTCCTCCTCGACGTTTTTTTTTCAAGGAAAATTGAAGAAATCAATCATGTTTGTGTAAAAAAAAAAGAAGGTAAAACTCTAGTTTCTTGAAAGATATTTTTACAAACTGCCTATATGCGAAATTTAAGAATAATAAATCTTCAACAATAATAAAGGAAAGAAATGAAAACAAGATAATACTGCTGAACTACTATACTCTAGAGCAACTGTCATACTAGTGTTATTTAAATATTAAGAAAATGGACTCCTAAAGCTTTCCTCAACGATTCGAATGTTTTAGCATCCAAAGGCTAAGTAAAAATGTCAGCCAGTTGTTTTTCCATTGACACATGCTCAATGACGATAGTTTTAGTTTCTATCAACTCTCTAATGAAATGATGTCTTATGTTAATGTGTTTAGTGCGAGTTTGCTGAACAGATATCTTAGATATATCAATGGGACTTTTATTGTCACAAAACACAATAAACATATCTTGTACAATACTGTAATCTTTTAACATTTGTTGCATCCACAGTAGTTGTGTACAATAGCTTCCATCAGCAATGTATTCAGTTTCTGTAGTTGATAATGAAATTGAATTTTGCTTCCTGCTGTACCATGAAACTAGATTGTTTCCAAGGTAGAAATATCCTTCAGAAGTACTTTTATGATCATCCAAATTTCTTGCCCAGTCTGCATCTTTTAAACCTACCAAAAATGCTGTGGAGTCAGTTATATGTCAAATGCTATAATGTGATGTAGTATTGATATGGCGAATAATTCTTTTAACAGCCAATAGGTGAGATTCTTTGGGATTTGCTTGATATCTGAAACAGATGCCAACACTGAGACATAAGTTTGGTCTACTTGCTGTAAGATACAACAAGCTTCCAATTATACTTCGATATAGACTTGAATCCACAATTGTTCCTGCATCATCCTTAGACAATTTCAGATCAATGCAAATCAGTGTTCTGACAATTTTAGCATTTTCGAGACCAAACTTTTTAACCAAAGTTTTAGCATATTTGCTTTGTGAGATGTATATCCCATTTGCAAATTGTTTAACTTGCAATCCCAAAAAATATGTCAATTCACCAACCATACTTATTTCAAATTCTTGTGTCATTTGTTTCACAAAAGCATTTGTATGTTGAACAAAGGTAGAACCAAAAACAATATCATTAACATAGATTTGAGCAATTAAAATATTCTTAGAAAATTGTCTTACAAACAAGGTTTTATCAACTCCCCCTCGTTCGTAGCCCTGTTCCAACAAGTATTTTGTTAATCTTTCATACCATGCTCAAGGGGCTTGTTGTAAACTATATAAAGCCTTTTTCAATTGAAACACATGATCTGGAAATTTAGGATCAATAAAACCCTTAGGTTGTTGACCTCGTCACTCAGAATACCATTTAGGAATGCACTTTTGACATCCATTTGATACAACTTAAACTGACATAGACAAGCAATACACAATAATAGCCTAATAGATTCCAATCTAGCCATGGGTGCAAATGTTTCATTAAAATCTACACCTTCTACTTGTGTATATCCTTAAGCTACTAACCTGGCTTTATTTCTAACAATATTTCCAGACTCATCTGTTTTATTCTTAAAGATCCATTTTGTACCAATGATATTCACATTTTTTGGGTCTAGGAATTAGAGACCAAACATCCAATCTGTTGAATTGTTCTAGTGCTTCATGCATGGAATTAATCCAACAGTCATCTTTTAAAGCTTCATTTACATTTTTGGGTTCTATAGTAGAGAAGTAGCAGGCAGAGCTAATCATTTCTCTATAGTTAACTTTTGCCTTACCTTTAGTGCTTGTTCCTTCATCCAAATCTCCAATTACCTTTTCCAATGGATGTGCTTTTTGTATTTTGGAGGAGATTTGTCACAGATAAACTGCAATCAAATATGGTGGCACTATTATCTCCAATTACCTATTATGTACTTTTAATGCTGTCGATTTCTGAAATTTCTACTCCTTTACTTTACAATCTGCAATTAAAATATTGATTTTAGTTAACAATTGTTCTTTTTCAGACATATGTGTTTTTACCTTAGGCTCGAACTTTCTATTTAGTTTGTTAGGCTTAATACATCCTTTGAACAATTCTTCGTATGCTTCTAGCATTTCATTAGGAGTGAGTTCACTGTTACTGTCTATATCAATTAATTCTGGAAAGCATTATCTTACCTCTGTTTCTTTATTAAGTTCTACATTTGTCATACCTGAATTTTTACATTTTGATGAAACAACTTCTAACGAAATTAACTGTTTGTTCAGTTCTTTCCTCATCCTCATCAGTTGTTCCCTATCATTCCAGGTAGTAACAAACAACTTCTTATGTTTTTTGAGATAGGTTGCACATTCAGCCTAAACGTGGAAATATCCTGCACATTCCCTGCACTAGATTCCTTTGTTAGTCCTGATATTAGAATTTGTGCAATCAGAAGGTGACTTACCAAAAGATTTTCTGTTCCTGGTATTGTTTTTGAATTGACCGGGGTTTGATTTGCCTTTGATTCGTCCGTATATTTTGTTGAAATTTTGCGAGATCAGGGACATTACTTGCTAAACATATTTAGAACAACCAATTTCTGGATCAAGGGGATTAGCAACTTGAAAAGCAATACTTTTGTCCTTTCGATTTGGCTTTAAGTTCATCTCGAAGGCTTGTTATGAGTCGATTAACTCGTTATACTTGATTGTATCAATGTCCTTCGCTTCTTCAATTGCAGTTACTTTGTGAGTGAACTGTTCTGGAAGGGATCTTAGAGTTTTACGTACCAATGTCCCTTCAGTCATTTGTTTTCCAAGAGTGAATGACTCATTAGCCAGGTCACTCAATTTTGCATGGAAATCAACAATAGTTTCAGTTTCATCCATCTGTAATTTCTCAAAGTGAGAACTAATCATTTGCAATTTGGAGCATCGCATAGTTGATGTGCCTTCATATGCTGTTTGTAAAGTCGTCCAGGCCTCTTTTGCTGAAATACATTGAGCAATCAAACAAAACTGATTAACATCGACAGCATTAAAAGTAGCGTTAAGAGCTTTAGAATTAAAATTAGCTTCCCTTTCCTCTTCATCTGTCTAGTTATCTTCATCCTTAAAAAATTCCTTCTCATCTTTTGGAGGAGTCCATCCTTTCCTGACTGATTTCCAAGTCTTTTCATCTAGCTCTTTGATGAGAGTAGTCATCTGAGCCTTCCAATATGAATAGTTGGATTCGTTGAGCAAAGGTGGTCTACTCACTGATCCTCCTTCTAGTAGTCCACTCATTGCTGCACAAAAAGATTCTAAATCCAAGATCTTCCATTAGTTCGTTAGTGTATGACTCTGATACCAATTGAAAGAATCTCTTGAATCAATTATACTATAATATATACGTAATAAACTGAATATGTAAATTCTTGCAAAAAGTAAATGAATACTGAGATTTAAAGAGGTTTACCCTATTGCAATATATCCAATATTAGGCTACGTCTTCAATGTTAAGTCTATATGAAAAATCCACTAAGATAAAAATATTACCATAGGTATAGTATAGAACAATAGAATCTCTCTAATATATCACTATCCTATACAAAGTTTTACCTTACAAACTCACAGCAAGAATCCCTCTTGCATATATCGCAACATCTACCAGAATCCCTCTGAAGATGACAAAGCTTCTCCCAAAGTCGAACTCCCCCTGAGTTTTGGAACTATTCCATAAGAACCGTTGTAACTCGCCCATGACACGCCTGTGACTGTTTGCAATAGTGAGGTAGAGAAACTCCTCCGAGTTCTGCTACCAATAAATATTCTTCTGAATATTTATAAGAATTTTCAACAAGGACTCCTCAACACATTGCTCAATCATTATCACCCAAAGATTATCTTGTTTTGGAAATGATAGCAATGTAAAAAGATACAAGAGATATTCCTTTCTAAAAGATAATCACAATACATTAATAAATATGGAAACATCCAATTTAGATAAATATGGAAATATCAATTTAGGATAATCAATCAAGGAATATCTATCTTCAAAAATCTTAAGAGATACCATATTAAAGATTAAGAATTTAATAAGGATAACTCAGGAAATCCTAACGATCTCGATAATCCCCTAATCCAACTCAAATACTGATTTGATCAATTTGTAAAACTCATAGCCAATTCATCAATATCCTAATAGATCTTTAAAAACCGATTAGCTTTAAGTTTAAGAAATAAAGACCAACACAGATATCTAAGTAAATAAATAGTCAACACAAATATCTAACAACCTTCAATTTATAATTTAGTCTAAAATATCATAATTTTGTTCCAAATCTCAATAATTATTTTTTAGGGTAAAAAGTATCAAATACACTTCAACGTTAAAAATATTTGGTTTTTGCCCTATAATTTTGAACATTTCGATTTTTCCCCTTCAACTATCAAAATGTACTATAAATTGCCCTTTCGTCCATTTTGGGCATTAAGTCCAAATAGAATCCACCCATGTGCCACCCACATGCAATCTTTAAAGGGTATTTTCATCCCTTAATCAAAACTCATCTCCTTCCACCTTCTTCTCTGCTTCTTTCTCTTTCTCGTTTCTTCACCTTCCCCTCTATTCTCTTTTACAAAACTACAAAACCCAGAAAAACTACATAAAAATCTCTCAGCTCTTCTTCTTCTTCCTCATTCTCCTTCCTTCATTGCCTTTCTAGGCCTTGTTGAAACCTTCAGAGAACCTAAAACCACCTCTGAAATGCAGACGCACCAGAAATTGAACAGGCCCATAACCAAGCACATTTGGCCGGGTTTGACCCAAATTCTCTGCACTGTTGGTGTTACCATTGCAATAAACGGGTCTCTATTGATGATGGAAGTAGTAGCAATGCCAACACAGTTGTAAAAAAGGTTCTTGTTAAGCTACTTACCTGCACCACTGATGTCAGTGGTGGAAATCTCACCGAGGTGCACATTTGGATCAATCTGGATCGTCACATGGTCACCAGTGCCATCAACGGCACAACCCATCAAGTGAGCATTGTGGATTTGTTGGGCAACCGGAGAAATGCAAGGAATTGGACTTTGATTGAGTCGAAGGGGAAAAACTTGTAGTGAAGAAATGGGACTGAAACGGAAGCTGCAACTGCAAAGATTAGCAAGTCGTCATCTTTCACAGTAATGAGAAAGAAAAAATGATGCAAAGCCCAATTGTGAGATATAAGAAAACATTTATTTTTCCAACCGATGAGAAAGTGGTCGACAGTGAAAAAGCACCTGGGAATGGAGGAATTGTGGGGGATTCGACGGTGGGCAGCGGAGGAGAAGTTGTAGGCTGTTGACCGAAAACTTTGCAGGCGATGCAGTAGGTGCCTTCTTAGGAGCTGGAATTGGGGATTTGGATGGTGGGGATGGGAATTGGAGGACTTACGAGAGAGGTAGTGGGAGATGCAGGAGTGGAGGCCGGAGATGGTGTCGGTGGAGGAACTATCGGAGCAATGGCCGGTGGTGGGACAGATGCTCCTAGTGTGGTAATAACAACCTTCATTCCTGGAAATTTAGGAAAATTTTCAGGTTTTTGAAATTTTGTAGAAGAGAATAGAGGGGAAGGTGAAAAAACGAGAAAGAGAAAGAAAAAGAGAAGAAGGTGGAAGAAGACGAATTTTGATGAAGGGATGAAAATACCTTTTAAAGATTGCACGTGGGTGAGTTCTGTCAGGATTTAATGACAAAAATGGACTGAAGGGCAATTTTTAGTACTTTTTGATAGTTGGATGGAAAAAACCAGAACATTTAAAGTTAGAGGGCAAAAACCAATTTTTTTTAAAGTTGGAGGGTATCTGACACTTTTTATCCTATTTTTTATGACTCGTGATGTTTGTTAAATTTTCACTTGCTTTAAATAAATAGGGGGTTGAATTTATACACTTAACAATGTTTTTTTAGTTTTAAATTCCATCATTATTTTCTTTATAATCTATTGTAACGAAATAAATAAAGAAAATTATAATTATATTATAATGAGTTAAGGAGCACTTAAAAGTTCTTTTTATTTACTAGAGGTGTCTGGGAGCAAAAGTTTATGACAAGATCGAGTCGAATTCACGATTTACGTTATGCAGACTACACTCTAAACCACTTACTACACTTATAAGTTCTTAATAATATGGTAATAGGGGGAAATAGTATAATTAATCATCCTTTATTAGTTGATTTATGAACCTATATCCCAGAAATATGTGTACCATCTAATTAAGGAATATTCAAATTTATATAAACATATTTATTTTTTCATCTTTTAACCGTTGATTTTTGACTAGACTTAAAAATTGATATAGGTCTAAATAATGTTGAGACCTAGCTAATCATTGTAGGCTAAAGTAAAATATTTAGTAATAATAAATATAAAAAGTAAGGGAAACCACAAAATTGATTTGAAAAATGGAAAACCACTAATTTTCACTAGGACTTAATTTGTGGTAGTCGTTCTTTTTTAATTTTCATTGTGGTAGTCGTTCATCTTCATCTCAGGAACAAAAGAAGAGCGAGGACCACAGGAGGAGTTATGGAGGAGCTATCAATGTTTGAAAGAGCAAACTGAATAATGGAGCCCGGCCCATAAAGGCTGAATGCCATTAAAATGAGTGCCTTTCTCGACTCTCGTTTGTTTGCCTTCATGACTGCCGTTAGAACTTAGCAGAAGAAACAGTGTGGTTTAATGTTATGTTGTGTGCGACCCCACCAGTAATCCCCAACGCTGACACACGACCTATCAGAATGCAGAGCTCAAGATTACCTCGAAAGCTTCAGCCAATGAACAGTCAGATAAGACTAAGTTATGGGTCCAAAATGCAGCTAAAATCTTTCACTCACAGGAAACTAACCAAAGTAAATGGGCTTAGTTCTTTGCTTCGCTTTCCTCCTTCACTCCAATTAAATAAATAAATAAATAAAGTGTTAAGAGTAAAAAGGGCCTTTAGTGGGTCAGTAAAGCATTTATATATATTATATAGTGGCTCTACTTACAGTACTACATATATAGTATTAGTAATGCCCACAAGACCTCGTCAGTTTTTTCTGTTGCAGCACTACTCGTTCACTTCTCTAAATTTAACTTTCTATAATTAGCATATATATAACCTGTTCCTCCTCTACGATGGTGGGTGAAGGGAGAACTGCGAATGCCCTCGGAGGGAAGACCACCAGAGCCTGCGATAGCTGTTTGCGGAAGAGGGCGAGATGGTTTTGTGCCGCTGACGATGCTTTTCTTTGCCAAGCTTGTGACACGTCGGTGCATTCGGCGAATCAGTTGGCTAGTCGGCATGAAAGGGTTAGACTCGAAACATCATCGTCAACAGCTAATTTCAAGTATACTGCCGAGACGACGCCGTTGAAGGAATCAGATGATGAAAGGTTAACACCGGTTTGGCACCAGGGATTCACCCGTAAGGCCAGAACTCCACGACACAATAACAAGAAGTCTAATAATAATCACTTGATGAACTCTCAGCTGCCTTATGTCCCGGAGATTGGTGGTGAAGAAAATTCTTCTCCCGAGGAGGAGGAGCAACTTCTTTATCGGGTCCCGATCTTCGATGAGGAGCCCTTCGGTGGGGACCTCTGCAGCAATGATTCTAATGAGATGATGATGATGGAGAATTTATTACAAACTGGGAAGGAATTAAACTTTTTCTTGGAAGATGATGATGATGATGATAATAATATTCCAGAACTTATTGCTTCCGATGCAGAATTTGCTGCGGATGTCGAGAGCTTGTTGGGAACAGCAGCACTGGATGATGTTGATGATGATCAAATAATGGAAGCCGAATGTAGAAAAGATCAGGATATTAATATTACTATTGATGATGCAAGTACTCATGATGATGATGTTGATAATAAAAGAGTGAAGATTGAATTAGATGATGACGAAGAAGTGAAAGCAGTTATAGCCAGTCATTTTGATCCTGCCTTATTGGATTCCGCCAGAGAATCTTCATTCAGTTGGGACTTCGACGAACAAGAAGAGGAGATGAAGGCGACTATTAATGGGACAAGAGAAATAAATCAAGACCACGAAAGCAGCAAATTAGGAGCAGCAGCTGCAGCAGGAGGAGGAGAAGGCAAGATGAAGAGGATATCTTTGAAGCTCAACTATGAGGATGTCATCACTGCCTGGGATTGCCAGGGTTGCCCTTGGACTAATGGAACACGGCCAGATGGCAACACAGATGATGAGAGCTGGCCCGATTTCCTGGTACGCACTCACTGATCAATTGTCCATTGAATTTTGAAATATGATATATCGGAGGCAAGAATTCAATCTGTTGTTTTTACTATCCCTAGATAGATTTTTTAACGAAGGTAAATAGTCAACACAGTAACTCCATCTGAATACAGATAGATTAATTAGTAATTTAATTTGGGTGTGATGATTAATGCTACTACATATATTTAGGACAATGGTGTGGGGACATTTCGGCATCCATATGCAGGAGGCGGACGAGGGCGAAACGAGGAGAGAGAGGCAAGGGTATTAAGGTACAGGGAGAAGAGAAGGACAAGATTGTTCTCGAAGAAGATCCGATACGAAGTGAGGAAATTGAATGCGGAGAAGAGACCACGCATGAAAGGTCGATTTGTAAAGAGAACGGCCTTTATTGCAGGCACATCTCCTAACAATTCTTTCCCTGATTACCTAATGAATTAACTCACGATAATGATATATAATATTATAGAGTACGTACCAATATATATATATATATATATATATATATATATATATATGTTGGTTGAATTAGGACTGTCAGTTTGCTTCTCTTAATTTGTAGAACAAGTACAGCAGAATAGATATTATGTAATCTTGTTAATTTGAACTGGACGAACTTATTAATTAGTCTGATTTAGCTTTGTAAGTTGTAATTATATGTGTATGTCAGTGTTGCTGACATTGTATATTAGTTCAATCAATGAAATTTTTAAAAAATTTACAAGCCACATGCATATGATATTCTCGTGCAGGTGCATGTATTCATATATAGGAAATCAAACATATATATAATATATGATTCCAGAACAATTGTAAAAATATATATATGCAGCTCACAGAACTTCAAGATCTTACTAATAAAGAAATTAATTAATCTGTAGGAAGAACATATATTTATATAGTGTCTATCTCCCTTTTGAGATCTTGGATTGCAATGGGA
>JAOXNR010052157.1:0-17390 GCA_028571225.1 Parsonsia alboflavescens | reverse complement strand
AAGAAAAAATAAACAGACGTAATTTTTCTCTTTGAAGAAAAATTACAGACAGTCTGTTTTTCTCCACTCCACACACAAAATTCTCCGATCTTCTATTTTCCTTTCTGTTCACCCAGACAGATAGGGAATAGATTAGAAAACCTCATGCAAGTAGATCAAGTCGTCCAGATCCATTCCGCAGGACAGATCTCCGCGAATCTTCAAATCAGGTATCGTTCTCCACTTCTTTATGTGAGAGAAAATTTTTTAAATATCCTGGGACTCCGAATTCGTTTCCTAGTGGATTCGGGATCCCGTTCCCTTTCAATCTCATCATTCTCATTATGCTTGTTCACAATGTTGTTGTGCTCATTCACAACAATTTCAAGTGCCTGATTATCATCTTTAATATGACTTGTGCTTGGGGCTTCTTTGAGAAGTGATATACCCTCAATTCTTCTAAATTATATGGAGTAATATGTGCCTCCTTTCTTTTTCGAGGATTCTTATCTTTAGCACCAACGGGACTGCAACATTTTTGGCAAAATTCATTTGCTTGTCCTTAAGGGACATTAATTAATTGAGCAATAGCAGCCGGAATATTTGTTGCTTGCTTGAGATCAGTAAATGCGTCTAGCAGACGATTAGCGAATTCTTGCAATTGAATCATTTTTTGAACAGTTTCATTAGTACAAGGATGAAAATGAACTAAGGAGGGAACAACTGATCTCAGGAATTTGGTTTCCTAGTTGCTTTTTTAATTCTCCCCCTAGTGTTGGGAACATTGCTTCGTCATAATGACAATCAGCAAATCGAGCAGTGAATTGGCTCCTATCATAGGCTCAAGTTATTTAGTTATTAACTACGACTCACAACCAACATATATTCCCAATCTACTTTGTGGATCCTTTTATGTTGTTGTGGTTGAGCAATTAGTACATAAAATGCACATCCAAATGTGTAGAGATGAGAAACATTTGGTTCCTTTCCATGGACCAATTGCATAGAGGAAATAGAATTTTAACTTGTTGGCTGAATTCTTACTAATGCAGTTGCATGTAAGATTTCAGGTCCACAAGCTGAAGATGGAAATTTACTTGTTAAAAGTAAAGGACTTGCAATCAATTTAATCCTTTTAATGAGAGAGTCAGCAAGACTGTTTTGGGGATGAACATAAAGAACATGATGTTCTACCTTTATTCCAATTGATTGACAATACTCATCAAATGTTTTTGATGTAAACTCTCTGGCATTATGAAGACATATACTGTTGATATTATGGTCTGGAAAATGTTCTCTCAGTTTTATTATTTGTGCCAATAGTCATGGAAAGACTAAATTCCTTGATGGAGCAAGCAAACATGGGAAAATCTTGTAGAGGCATCAATAAGGATCATAAAATATTTAAAAGGTCCACGTGGTGGATCAATTGGTCCACAAATATCACCTTGTATGCACTCTAGGAATACGGGGGATTCAATATCAATTTTAGAAGTTGAGGGCCTCGTTATAAGTTTGCCCTTTGAACATGCAGCATAAATGAACTCACTAGACTGAAAAACCTTCTTATTTTCCAGCAAGTGGCAAATGTGTTTTCAAAATGCGGAGCATCATAGTTGAGTTTGGATGACCCAAATGATTGTGCCATACCAAAAATTCATTGGTAAACTTTGAGACAACCAGATTATGTTTTTCAATCATTTGTATTTGGGTATAGTACAAGCCAATAGATAAACATGGTATTTTCTCTACTATATGCTTTGTTCCCAACTTGAAACTTGTAACACAAGATTCTCAATACCTTTCTCATCCGTTGTTTCAATATGATATCCATATGCACGAATATAATTAAAACTTAGCAAATTTCGATGAGCCTTAGTAGAGAATAGGGCATCTTTAATGCTTAATTTCGTGCCACCAGGCAGCAAAATATGTACCCTTTTGGAGCCATCAATAATTTGTGTACTATCTAAAATAGTTTGAATATTTGAGATAATCATAGTCAAATCATAAAAATAAATTGAACGTCTCAAAATCGTAAGGGTAGTGCCACTATCTATAAGACAAATTTCTTTTCCTTGTTCTGAATTTGACATATCTTAAACAAAAAAGAATTCATATATATATATATATAAATATATATATATATATATGTATATATATACACACACACACACACACACAAGTACGTCAAATAAAATAAAATCAAATAACAAAAATAAGATAAATAACAAACAATATCTCTTGGTTCGAGTCAAAATTACTACCATCAATAGCATAATTGGAGCTAACAAGAAAATCATCTATATCAAGTGAAGAAGCCTCAAAAAATGATTCATGATTCTCATTGACAATTGTCGATTGGAGTTGAACTCCTTCGATAGAATTATTTGCCTCATGCACAAGATTTTTCTTGATTGCCTTCTCTTTACTTTTGAGAGAAATTTGATAAGCATCAACAAGGTGTTTAGGTGTCCAACACGTTTTAACCCAATGACCGTTCATGCCACATCTAAAGCATTCATCTTTTCCTTTAGCAATTGATTTCTAATCATTTGTGGCTTCATCTTTCGTAGCCCGCCTCTTGGTATTTTTGGTTTTCATGCCTTGATGCCCACATCCTCATTTATTGTTACGATGAGGGCCATAATTTTTCTGGATAGCAACATGTGTTTCTAGCATAGGCATTGAACCAGTTGGCTTCAATTCATGATTTTTCATGAGCAATTCATTATTTTGTTCAGGCAAATGTAAAGAAGAGATAAGATTAGAATATTTCTTGAAGCCTTTCTCACGATATTGCTATTACAATAACACATTAGAAGTATAAAAGGTTGAGAAGGACTTCTCAAGCATGTCCAAATCACCAATATCTTCTCCACATAATTTCAATTGGGAACTTATTCGGTACATGGCAGAATTATAGGTGCTTATAGATTGAAAATCTTGCAGCTTCAAATGAATCCATTCATAACAAGCCTTTGGGAGGATCACCATCCTCAAGTTCTCAAATCTGTCCTTTAAGTTTTGCCATAAATCTTGAGGATCTTGAATAATGAGATACTTGGATCTCAAATTTTCATGGAGATGGCATCTCAACATGACCAAGGCTTTTACCTTATGTTTATTGGAGGAATTATTCATCTCAACAATAGTCTCTTCCTAGCCATCTAGTTGGATAAGTAATTTGACATCAAGAATCCAAGAGATATGGTTACCCGATATGTCCAATGAAGGGATTGATAAGCTTTCTGACTTTGTTTCTTGCTTGGCAACACTCAAATCTACATGAGACACATTGAAAACAAAAAGGAATGAGAAAGGAAAAACCTTACCTTAAAAAGAAGGAACAAAATCAAAGTTTTTTCATAGCCTCAAAACCAAAATGGAAACTATATGTGGCCATTAGGAATGACCAGAGACTTGTGCTGATAAAGTGTTGTAAAACTAAAGAAAGAGCATAAGAGTTTGAGATATATAAATTGGAATAATCTCTCGTTCACTATTGTGTCTATTTACAAATAAGAATCTTCCTACTTATAGAGGTTATGGCCAACTATGAAGAGTCTCTATTCACACTGATTCTTACTACAATTAAATATATCAAGAATATAATAATCAATACTCTTCAATATCTAGAATATAATAATCAAGACTCTTCAATTTCGAGAATTTTATATTCCTCTTGTATGTACCAAGATGTAATCTAGAATATAATAATCAAGACTCTTCAATTTCGAGAATTTTATATTCCTCTTGTATGTACCAAGATGCATAAACTTGACTCTTCAAATGATTTTGGTCGAGTATGGGACTAGATACATAGTATCTAATAATGAATATTCACAATATTTAATTAGGCCATAACCGAAATATTTATGACAAAAGAAAAAAATTATAAAAGAATTTTTTTTCTTAACATTGACCGTTAATTTTAAACGTTGGAGATTTAACTGATGCACTCCATAAGGTATGCTCCATAACATTACTATATATGTGTGTGTGATATTAATACACTTGTTTCATGAGTTTAATTGATTTTTTCTACATTATTTTTGAATCAGATAAAAGTTTTTGTCTTAATGAGGCCAAATCTATATATCATGCTTTATTCTTTTTCATTGGGCTGTTAAGGTTGGTTAAAAAAAAGAAAGGAAAGCATACTTGCATTGACATTTGACAAGCACAAGTTTCCCGGTTTCTTTTCGATTTCGGTTGTCGGCCGTCATTGCCAATGAATTATTATTATTATTATCATTTGTTGCCCTTGGTCACCGGGCGTTTCTATTTTTATTTCTACTATTATTATATTATATGATATTATTATTTGGTCTTTCGTTTGTTCTATAATATATTTAGCATTATTTTAAAATTATATTATATTATGTTAAATATAATTGATGGAGCTAGGAAGTGATCTCCAGATCACCTTGACTGCCAATGGCAAGTGTAAGAACAAAAGAATTAGATCACCGAGGTGGGTTGTCGCCTTGAAGAGAACTCCGATATCAAAGTCGATTCACATAAAAAGAAAAGATAGATTGAATTCATTCTGTCTCCATTGTGTGTGATTAGATTGTGTATACTAAATCAATCATCCTCTATTTTAGGTGAAGTTACTTTACACGAGTAGATCTCAATTACATGAAAATAGACAATAAGATCCAAATGTGTGACTATATCCTACCAACTGTTTCTGAAATCAAGGAGTTTCCTTGTATAGGAGTCTCTCCTCCATGCTTGTCTCTTGTGATAGCTTTATGTGCTCACTAGCGACCTACAAGTCATGTTCACGACCATCCAATAGACTTTGAGTATCTTGGGTACTTTGCTTGGAGGTCACGGACAGTAAGCTTGAGGTCACTAAGGCTTTGACCAAGTCGTAGAAGATGACTAGCAACATGATTGGTATCTGAGGTAGGCCATAATATATACTCAAATAGCTGTCGTATAAGTTATATACGACGGTCAGATTTCATTTTTTGAATAGTCGCAAATAGAGGAGTGGCAAAAAAGATTCGATGAAGAAAAGATCTTCGTATATATATTATATACGATCGTATAAACTACAATCCAAATATGGGATCGTATAAACTCGTATACATGATCATCATATAAATTAATTTTTTTTACTACGGGCCCATCATATATGCCGTAGCATAAAATACACTATTTGTTATACCTATAAGACTGTTGTATAAAATGTAATTTGTTAGTTGTGTAAACTTTATTTTATACGACGATCTTAAGACCGCAATATATAAACAAATTATATACTACATGTTATTAGTCGTCGTATAAAAGAAAATTTGTTGATCATATAAACTTTATTTTATACGATGGTCTTGAGACCATATGGATATAAACAAATTACATACTAAATATTTCTAGACCTTGTATAAAAGAAAATTAGGGTGTGCAATCTGACTATATACTACAGTCTTAAAGTCGTCATATATATTTTCTCTGACTATATACTACTGCCCTGGAACCGTAGTATATATTTTTCTTGTAGTCCATTTTACAGTAATTTTGTACAGTCGTATATTGTAATTTTTAGCTGTCGTACAAACCTAGTGGATTCGATTGAAATAGTGTAAATTCTTTTCAAAATTAACCAAACAAGAATGATTAATTTGGACATTTCAAGATAACATATAAAAATAATCCCTTTACAAATTTTAAAAAATACATTAAACAAAGGAGAGAGAAATCCTTTCATACCATAGGTTAACAAAAAAAAATGAAAGTGTTTAACTTGTTACAATAAGAGTTTTATTCTAAAAACCAATGTATATCCCCTATTTCAATGTTCTGCAAAAAATACAAAGACAAGAGAGAGATTTCAATACAATTGTCTTCAAGGAACTACAAACTACAACTAGAGCAAAACCAACTTTGAAAGCATCAAAATCTTCAAGGAACTACAAACTACAACTTAGCCATTAACTCAACATATTAATTCCATATCTAAGATAAACCAAAATTTCTAATATAATCTTCATGATGATTCAAAGATGATCATCCAAAAAGGTATCTTGAAATTGACACAAACACAATTAAATGAAAACAACGAAGTGATAATTCCAGAAGAATAAGACTATACTGGAAACAGTATAAAAAAAGGAAGTTTTATTAGAGTTTGGTTATAAAACTTTGCCATCACAAAAGAAAAAGTTTTTGACTCTGAAAGCCAAATTTTGGCTTCAACTTAGGCATCAAGTTTAAATAGAGAACAAAAAAACATCACAGATACCATTTTTCTAATTCAATTTAAAACAAAAACAAATGAAAGCCAAACTTTGGCATCACACTGAAACAAATTTTCTGCTTCAATTTAAAACATACACATAGAAAGGAAAACTTTGACATCAACTTAGGCATCAAGCTTAAACTTAGAATTCACAACCTTTGTAACACAGAAACACAACAAGACACTGGTGCATCAACTTCCCTTCGTATAAACATAGAAAGAAAAACTTTGACAACAACCACAAGCTCCCAATTCATTATATCACCAGCATCATTCAACCATCAAGGGTTAATTCATTTTGTTTAGTGATTCTATGTCTTCTACCATCTCTACAAAAAAAACTAAAAAACACAAAAAAAAAAAAAAAGAGATCAAAGATCTCCAAATCTGAAAATTCAAAAATTTTATCAAAAAAAGTGACCAAAAATTCGAAATTGAGGTTGATCTACCATTTGTGAAGTTGAATTCTATTGATATGTTGATCAAATTGATGGGTAGAGCTTGAATTGTGATCTATTGTATTGAATTGTCTTTTTGCCTATTGAAAACCTTTTATTTGTGCACTTGATCGCATTGAAATTGATTGAAAATTTGGATCACAACTCTTTGAACTCAAGATGTTTGATGAAGTGCCAATTCTATATTCTCTTGAATTCTAAGTGTTTAGTCATGTTTTGTGTTCATTGACGTTATTTTTGAAACTCTTATCTCTTTGAATCTTATATGTTGTAAGATATGAACTACTTGCTTTGAGTTTTGGATATTTGATTTGGTCGCCTTGTTGAGCTAATTGTCTACTCTCGGAGTTGCATTAAGAATCTAAAGAAGAGTCAAGAGTGGAAAGAGGGGAAGGGGGTGAGCACATTAGAGCGAGTAAAAGCCTATTCAAAGTGTGATACATGAGTGAACTTGTGAGGACAAATATCCCCTGTTTTTGTTTGTTCATTTTGTAGGTAGATCATGGATAAATTTTCATCTCAATCATCTTATCATGAGGAAAGAAGGGAGACATCACATCCCAATTCTTCTAAAATGTATGTGCCATATGAAGTGGTTGGAAGAAAGAGACAACAAATGCATCTTTCTAGAAGGAGATATGAATATACGGAGTATGATAATGATTACTACTATGACAATGAAGGGAGGCCAAGAGGATATGGAAGAGAAGGAGGCCATTGTAGACATATTGGGAGCCATCATATGACCATTCCATATTTCTATGGTACATTTGATCCGGAAGTTTACCTTTCTTGGGAAAGTGATAGGGATCAATGAGCTATCTTGGCATTGGTGGAGCTAATCATGGAAGCCATCAAAGGAAGGGTGCATTGAAGAAGAAGTTCATGGATTTGAAGCTGAAGTTTATGGAAGAAAACATGCTTATATGCACTTGCACTTCAAGAATGAGAGAACTTTAATGCTACGGAATGAAGCCAAGTACAAGAACTTGTACTTCAAATACAAGTATGATGCTTCAAGAATGAAGAAAGTTCAGATCAAATGGCTCAAAGAATGGAAGAACTTGAAGCTTCCTTCAGAGGTGTTCTTACAAATGAAACTAGATTTGCTCACAAAGATTTACTTTTCAAGTTTAAGGCTATTGATGAATTAAAAGGGCATGAAAAACACACCTTGGAAAACCCAAAATCAAGCCATGTCAAGTCCAAAAGAAAGAACCAAAGAAGGCCTAGAAAACAAGGCAAAACGAAGCCAAAACGAAGAGTGGACAACAACCGTCTGGCCCGGCATCCAGTGCCTTGTCTGGTACCTGACAAAAGACAAGCCAACCGGATGAATTTCCAGAGAGCATTTGGCTAACCATCGGTTCCCTTGCTAGGGCCGGATTTTCCCCATACCAGCACGACATTGATCGATTTTCATCCATTTTCTTCCATTCCTTTTGTAATTTGAAGCTTGTATTAAAGGTGGTGAAGTACATACACCCCTAGCATGATTATTCAGGTCATTTTATGTTCTTGGAGTATAAATACTCCTTAGTAATGTTATTAGAAAAACAACCTACAAACATGTAAACACTTTGAGTGATATGTTTTTAAAGATGAAACATGATCTTTCATGAGTGTTCTTGAGAGTTCCTTTTAGGTTTCTTGAGCCACTTCATTTAGGGCATTCAGTCACTTTTGGATGTTGTGTTGAAGTGTCTATCAAATCAAGAGGTTGGTTGTTGTTGATTATTTAACAAAGGTCAATCTAATCTCCCTTGAATCTTTGATGAGTCCTTGTTCTTTTCATTGAATGTATGAAAACTAAAAAGCTTCAACCTTCAAGAATTAGATCAGAAAGAGAGGTAGAACTTGTGTTTGCAAGCATGACTACTTTTAAGGACAAAACATGGAGCTAGTTGTTGATAGCTTTGAGAGAAAAACCTCAACTTGGTGGGAAGAAGATTGAAATATCAAAGAAAATTTGGGGTTCAAATTACTACATGGGAAGGATTGAGGAAGTATATGAGAGAAAGATATGCACCAAAGCTCTACAACATGGTTGTTACTCAAGACTCCAAGAATGTGAAAGAGTACTATGAAGAGTTGAATATTGCATTGAAGAGAGCTAACATAGTAGAGTATGAAGAAGACAAAATGACTAGATCTTTTAATGGCTTAAATGAAGAGATTTTGAAAGAAGTTGGACTATATTCCTATAATTGTTTTGAGGATATGGTACACATGGCTACTCAAGTTGAAAGACAAGTGAAGAAGAGGAAGTCAACACATGAGAAATCTTATGAAAGCTCAACTTGTGGCCCTTCTTCAACATCTAAGGTGCAAGGTTCTTGTTCAAAAGAAGAGAAACCCATTCCCAAGGAGCAAGAAGTGCAAGCCAAGCTAGGTGACAAATTGCAAATGGAAGAGATTCCTAATGAAGTGAAGCAAGTCGTTAAGAATGAGAAGCTTCATGAAGAGGATGAACAAATGAAGGCCTTAAAGGAAATAATGCAAAGACATCAATTGTTGATAATGGAAAATATGGAGGAATTTCTTAGAGAGAAAGAAGAGATACAAATTGAGGATAAAGAAGAAATGGCAAGTGAGGACATTGAGAAAGAACATGACGAAAAATGAGAGAAAGCTTGAGAGAGAAAAACAACATGAGAGAAAAGGAAAAGAAAAGAGTGAAAATGAGATAAGAACAATGAGAGAAGAAAAAAAGAGCTTCCATGAGAAAGAAAGAGGGATTGGCAGTGAATTGGTTCTCATAAAGAGAAAAGATGATTTTATTCCCATTTCTAACATTGACCATTCATTATCTAGTTGTCTTGTTCCCAAATTTCAGGTTTCTAAAGGAGTAAAAAAGATGGAGGAGAAAGACAAAGGGGAGATGAATGCTATGTTAAAGTGGTACACTCTTATCTCTACACTTGGATATAGATCGTTGAAATTTGATCATGAAAGTTTGCTTTCTATGGCTAAGTGTGAGTTTGGAGGTGTTTATGATGTTCATTAACAAGCTGCTATTGTGAAAATTGTTGAGCATGATGATTTCTTATTTAGAGAAAGTATGTCTTCTACTTCTTTGAGTTTGGTGATAGTTTTTATGGATTTTAAGTTAGGGAAGGAATCATTTGTATATGCCTGTGACTATGTGTTTGATGTTTCAAGACAAGTCATGCATGGTGGAATTTATAAGCATGTTTGTTCTTTGCTTGGTCAAAATGCTATGCTCATGCCTATGGATTCTATATGTGAATTGTTCATACTTGATATTCATGAGAATTATTAGGAGTCACATTCATTGGTATTGGGATACTCAAATGACTTGTTTAAGCATGACTTTGGGTTATACATGAATGAGATTTTAAAGTTTGTCTTGGATGATCAATTATTGTGGATATTTGATATTACCATCCTTGATTCAAACTTCTATCTTTGAGGTATCATGTGCTTATTCCTTGTTGATTCTAAGTCATAGATTATCTTGTGTGATATCTATTTCATTGTTGATATGAGAAGAAAGTCCCACCTTATTGAAAATCATTGTTTGTTGGAAATTTGTGGAGAAGCCTATGAATTTCATGATAATATGCCTAGAGAAGGTACTTTACATGTTCTTGAGTATTCTAAGCATGACAAATTCTTTGATTTTTTGAATTTTGAGAGTCATGAAATTGCCTTTGAGAGTACCTATGGTAGTCCCAAGTCCTTAGATACCTATTTCAAAAAGCATGTTGTATAACCATACATGAAAGAGATATCTATGATTGTGGGAGCATAATTGTTGAATTCTTGTGATGAGGCATATCAATATCATGATGCTATCATGAATGCAATGTGTTTGATCTTTATTTGGTGGAATTCTATGATGATGTGGACTATGTTTTTCTCCACCAATAGAGATTTATTGAGGTTTGTTAAAAATTCCCTATTTTTGGAGCATAAAGATGTTCATCTTGATAATTTGATGAGTTTTAGCATATGTGAAGAGTATTTTCTTATTCCATGTACACATATGTTTGATGCTTTTGATGGAGGACATGTATATGCTATGCTAAGAGATTGTTTCTTGTGCGTAATGTCTTTGAATCCTAGGTTTAGAGCACGTATATATCATGGTTTATGGGGTCATAGGCCAACGGAATTTAATGCTTTTATGTCTTATGCTTTGAATGATATATTGTGGTTCCTTTGTTGCTTTTATGTCTTTGTATTCCTCGTTTAGAATCTTCCATCTAATGAGTTTCTTGTAGTAGGGATGGCATACATACCAATAAAGGAGAGGCCAACACCTTCAAAGAAAGGTATGGTAAGATATTGTCAACTTCAAAGTTCCAAGAAGGTTAACTTGGAATTCTTAAGTATTCTTTAAATTCTTCTATCAATGTTAGTGATCATGATCATTCTCATTTCTATGTAAGCCTTAAAGATTCGAGGTCGAATCCTTTTGATGTGTGGGGGAATGATGGATATGAAAGATCTATCAAGACATTGGAGAACTCATGGAAACTACCATATGAGGAGATGAGACGATTCAAATTCAATTATAAAGATAATGGAGCTTCAAGGGGAGATTCAATGAATGGATTGAAGATTTACAAGATGAAGAAGTTGATTCATGCATATAAAGACTTATACTTCAAGTATAAGAATGATACTTTTACGATTAAAGTAGCACTGGTGGCATTAGTGCAAGATAAAGAAGAGCTACTTGATGTTGAAGCAATGATGAAGGGATCTACACTTGATTGAATTGAGACAAGAAAGAAGTTGTTCCATGTTTTGCAACATTGAAGAGTCATTTGAGGAGTTTGAAGGCTTGGAAATGTGCCTAAAAGACCCTAGTTCAAGTCCACAAGGAGTGCAATTGAAAGCATGGAACAAAGGGTGAAAGAAGCATTGAGCGAAGGCTGGAAACAGAAGTAGCCAGAGCCAGATTAATCCAAGGCTGCATCGGATCATGAGAGCAACAAGACAGAGGCAATTCTAGTAGCCATCCGGTGCCAGATGGCCCCTGGCAGCTCTAACAATGTTTTGTTTTCTATGATTTTTGGTGGTTTCTTCTTGTTATTTTGATATGTTTTGAAGGTAAACATGTCTAATTACCCTATCCATGAATTATTAGGTTCATTTAGGGCTTTGAGTCCATATAGTCCATATCTTTGTAAGACACAACAACTTGACAACACTTATAAAAATGAAATGAGATTGTGATTTGGATTAAACATCCTTTCTTCTTGAGTGTTCTTCTAGGACTCTTCTTGTTTTCTTAGTTTAAAACTCATCGCTCAAAGTGTTTACATGTTTGTAGGTTAATTTTTTTAAATGACAAGACTGAGGAGTATTTATACTCCAAGAACATAAAATGACTTAAATAATTCTTGGTAGGGGTGTATGTACTTAACTACCCTTAATACAAATTTCAAATTACAAAAGGAATGGAAGAAAAAGGGATGAAATTGGACATTGTCGGGGGAAGCATCTGGTGCTGAATCGCCACTAGAAGGATTTAATCCAGTTTTCACTTCTGTCCGATGCTGGACATGCCACCAGATGACATGCTGGACAGCTATTGTTCACACTCCATTTAGCTTCATTTTTGGCTTGTTTTCTTGGCCTTCTTTGGTTCTTTCTTCTTGGCTTGATTTTGGGAGTTCCATGGTGTGTTTTTCAAGCCATATTCACTCATTTTTAATCCTATACTTGAAGTATAGATCCTTGTATGCAAATCTCCATGGATTTGTAAGAACACCTCCATAGGAAACTTCAAGTTCTTACATTCTTTGAGCCATTTGATCCAAAAATTTCTTCATTTTGTAATCTTCATGGTTGTATTTGAAATAGAAGTTCTTGTATATGGCTTCATTCCATAGCATCCAAGTTCTCTCATTCTTGAAGTGCAAGTCCATATAAGCATGTTTTCTGACATAAACTTCATCTTCAATGCAGTCATTCTATGATGATTTCCGTGATAGCTCCATCAATGGTAAGGTAGTTCCTTGATCCCTATCATTCCCCAACACTAGATCCGAAGCTGGATCGCCAATGGAAGGATTTCATCTGGTTTTTACTTCTATCCGGCAATGGACAACTACTGTTCACAATCCATTTAGCTCCATTTGTGGCTTGTTTTCTTGGCCTTCTTTGGTTCTTTCTTCTCGATTTGTCATGGCTTGATTTTGGGTGATCCATCGTGTGTTTTTCAAGCCATTTTCACTCCTTTTTAAGCCTATTCTTGAAGTATAAATCCTTGTATGGAAATCTCCATGCATTTGTAAGAACACCTTCAAAGGAAGCTTCAAGTTCTTCCATTCTTTGGGCCATTTGATCCAAAAATTTCTTCATTCTAGAAGCTTAATACTTGTATTTAAAATACAATTTCTTGTACATGGCTTCATTCCTTAGCATCCAAGACCACTCATTCTTGAAGTGCAAATCCATATAAGCATGTTTTCTTCCATAAACTTCATCTTCAATGCACTTATTCCGTGATGACTTCCATGACAGCTCCACCAATGCTAAGGTAGTTCCTTGATCCCTATCATTCCGTAGCACTGGGTCTAGAACTAGATCGCCACTGTAAGGATTTCATACGGTTTTCACTTCTATCCAGCCTGGATAGTTCCTGTTCACACTCCATTTGGCTTGTTTTCTAGGCCTTCTTTGGTTCTTTCTTCTTGGCTTGTCATAGCTTGATATTTGATGTTCCATGGTGTGTTTTTCAAGCCATTTTCACTCCTTTTTAAGGTTATACTTCAAGTGTAAATCCTTATATGCAAATCTCCATGCATTTGTAAGAACACCTCCAAAGGAAGCTTCAAGTTCTTCCATTCTTTGAGCCATTTGATCCAAAAATTCCTTCATTCTGGAAGTTTCATACTTGTATTTGAAATACAATTTCTTGTATATGGCTTCATTCCTTAGCATCCGAGTTCTCTCATTCTTGAAGTGCAAGTCCATATAAGCATGTTTTTGTCCACAAACTTCATCTTCAACTCCATGAACTTCACCTTCAATGCACTGATTCTGTGATGACTTCCATGATAGCTCAACCAACGCTAAGGTAGTTCCTTGATCCCTTTCATTCTGTATCACTGACTTGAGCACTGGATATGGAGCTGGATCGCTATTGGAAGCATTTCATCCGGTTTTCACTTCTATTTGGCATCGGGTAGCTACTATTCACACTTCATTTGGCTCCATTTTTGGCTTGTTTTCTTGGCCTTCTTTGGTTCTTTCTTCTTGGCTTGTCATGGCTTGATTTTTGATGATCCTTGGTGTGTTTTTCAAGCCATTTTCATTCCTTTTTAAAACCTATACTTGAAGTATAAATCCTTGTATGCAAATCTCCATGCATTTGTAAGAACACCTCCAAAGGAGGTTGCAAGTTCTTCCATTCTTTGAGCCATTTGATCCAAAAATTTCTTCATTCTGGAAGATTCATACTTGTATTTGAAATAGAAGTTCTTGTATATGGCTTCATTCCTAAGCATCCAAGTTCTCTCATTCTTGAAGTGCATGTCCATATAAGCATGTTTTCTTCCATAAACTTGATCTTCAACTCCATGAACTTCATCTTCAATACACTCATTCTTTGATGACTTCCATGATAGCTCCACCAATGCTAAGATTGTTCCTCGATCCCTATCAAGCTCTTGGACTTATTCATGATAGAAGGTTCTTCATCTTCGCCACAACTTCTCTTTTTGCCTTTTTGTGCCTCTTGTTCTCTATCTGAGCCTTAAAGGCTTCTTTTTCCCGCTCTAATTCTTTCTTGAAATGTGTTCTTTCACACTCCATATTCTCCTCCAACTGAACCAGCAACTGTGATACTTCTACTAATTCTTTTTCTTGGTATTCCGTTAGTCTGGACCTTGAAGGTCCTTTTCTCATGGACTTCATATGACCCTTTCTGTCCTTCACAAATTGTATTGGAGAATATCTCATCTTTAGTAGCATATATGTGCTCAGCCTCAGCAACTCCATTTAGTTTCTCTGCATCTGAGCCTGCAAAAGATTAACCACAAATTAAAATCAAAAGAAATTGGAGTTAAATTTATGTTTGAAAATATAAAATTAATGTCACCATTCATTGAAATAAAAAGAAATTGAACTCTAACTTACAAGTACATCTTTAGTACCCTCATCAACGTTGGAATTTCTCCATTTCTTGTTGCCACAAACACATCAAACTTTGTGTCACCTTTTCCCTCGCAAGATATCTATAAATTTAAAGTAAAAAAAAAACAAAAACATATTATCTCGTGATCTTTAAAAGCCAAAAGACATTAAAAAAGAATAAAAAAGAAAAACAAACTAAAGAAAGATGTTAAGTTTATAAAGTTCCTAACTGCACACAGATTATAGAAAACAGAACCTTCCCGGTTACGTGGGGAAACTATTGGTGGGCACGATTTAGGGAATTTTGGGAGGCCACCGACTATAAAAGTTTGATAAACGAATTAGATTTATTATGATAACCTCTCAGGCATTCAATAAAAAGCAAGCACCAAAATCATTATGAAATACATAATCATAACTTTACCTTCACTTCATCAAGTTTCCAGTACTTGCAAATGATTTCCCATTGTTGTGGATCCACCTTCTCATCCGAACAGAGGGGAAGCTCTCAATTGTCTTGGTATGGTTCAAAGTATAGCTTCTTTAGCCTACTTTTAAAATCCTTCAAACTGTTATTGATCATGTGGAACACAACCCTCTTGGCATCCTCATTTTCCGACAATGTTTTGTTTTTCTCTAAGGTCACAATGTAGTATTTTGGATGAATTTATAAGCATTATTAACCCACAGAGTAAGAGAATAGGAAAGTCAACTAGTACTCCTTAAGAAGAGAGATTCATAAAGATTAATATATAGCTAAATAAAGTAAGATGGTCTTTAATCAAAGTGTATATAAAGGGCGACTGAAAATTGAATACGTAATTCTTGAATTTGGTAAGTAATGTGATAGTTCAATTTACCATTATTGTACATGTAATTGAATAGTTCTTCTGTATACTAAACTTGTATCCCAAATAAAGTTAAGCAACATAAACATTATATTATAAGTTAACAGAATTCACAATTCTCTTATATGTATTTTTTTAGACATATTCTCTAATTTTTGGTATTGCTCTACTAAAAAAATGATCAAGTAGAGAACTTGCAAACAGATAACTCAACCAGATAAATAATTGTATTCATCCTAGGTTGTAGAATCAACACATATCTGTTCACTCATTGCCCTCAATTAGAAAAGCAGTAAAACAATGGATGAATGTCTATGATCGTGGATATAAGCAACTAAATCTATAAATTCTAGAAGCCTTTTAGGTCTCTAGAAACTCCAAAACAAAGCAAGATATATTAGCCCAAGTGAAAATTTCAGAAATAAAAAAGGACAACAAATCTCTAAAAATTTTTTATATCTTGTTAATACTTGCACTTGTTAATAGTCACCGTTATCAACCATTTTTAAGATTTTCCTTACTAAAAAGTTATATTCTATCTTATGTTCAGATATAATTGCAAAAGAACAAACACATGATCTAACATCTAGGTTTGACAATGTTTAAATTGTTTAACATCTAAGATTCATAAGGATGGTGATAGACCTTAATCTCTTCCCATTGCCGAACCTTTATCTCCTTCGGTACATCAATGATCTATATGTGAGTGAGAGCCTGTTTCCCATCTTGGCCAAAAGCCCTCAAGTAGTTGAGAATTTCTTGTAATCACCACCCATCATGCTACCCTTACCTGACAGGCGAACCTCCAAGCGATTACCAATTCCCCATTTTGATGGGAGCTTAGCATTACCAAAGCCTTTCCTACTCGTGGAAGCTGCGGTGTCACCTACTTTGCAACCATAAAGTTAAACTCAATAAACTTCAATAAGAATGCATAAGTAACGGAAATAAAATAAACTCTTTTCACTGTCATCATCAATATGCATAAAGAAACCCCAAAAGGCAGATCAAAAATGGAGGAAAATGCTTTATTGAAACCCCAATTGGTAATTAATTATTCTATTATATATGGGAAAAGTATAAAGTAAATATATATTAATTAGAATTAGCGTACTTATACAGTATTGGACAGAATCTATTATCTCTTATTAAAGTAGGCTCCCAACTCATAAAAAAAAAATTTTTACTACATTTTAAATTCTCAAATCTATCATATATACTGATAATGTTTTCTTTCTAAAAATCCCTTAATCTTCCCTTAGGTATATATGAATATATACTTATTAAGAACTTAACTTTATGCATCTTCTATATTCACGAAAATATTTGAATTTGTATTCAATCTCCATGTATGAATATAATTTTCTTGCACTATTTAAAAGGTATGTATTCATGGTTTAAATTTCAATGTAAAGTCTTAACAAAGTTCTTTCATTAAAGATGAACTAATCATCTCTCTTATAGTAGTTCCTTCTCAACTAAAGATAATATCATGATCATTATTGTTTCAAAGGTAAGTTTCCATTGAAGGGGAACCGGATCCCGAATCCACTAGGAAACGAATCCGAAATCCAAGGATTTTAAAAAATTTTCTCTCACATAAATAGATGAGATCGAGAACGATACCTGGAATGATGAATCTTGTAGAGATCTGTCCTGCGGAATGAATCTGGACGTCTTAATCTACTTGCATAAGATCTTCTAATCTATTCCCTATCTGTCTGGGTGAACAGAAAG